>JAHREE010000287.1:5752136-5763165 GCA_033628505.1 Tringa tobata | reverse complement strand
CCCCCCCCAAAAAAAAAACACCACCAAAAAACTTCCATTCCCCAGAATTTATAAAATTCCTTAGAAAAGAAGTGCTAAGAAATCACATACTTACATATTTTGCTGAAAGTCACGGCATAGCAGTGCCTGGGGCTCATAGACACAGGGCTCTGCAGAAACATGAGGGTTACAGAGCAGGTTTCAGGAACAACCTGACCTTCCTTTCACCCAAAGCTCACCAGGACTGCTGGGTCTCTGCAAGTCATTTTGAAGCACAAGCATTCCCACCTGGACTTAATTGGGCTCCTTGAGAAAACTGAGAACAAATGAATTCAATGAGATGGGGTTCTGCTGGAACATTTCCGTCCCTGGGGATTGTTCAACTTATAAAATGATGGGTTATTTGCATCATAAAAGCTAACTATACGAAGAGGTTGTGGGATATTGAATGCTCTAGTGAATTATTTCTTTTATGTTGGATGCGGTACAAGGGAAGGGGAAGTTGCATACAACAGTATTTACAATTTCTTTTACTTTTCTCCACGCAGCCAAGGCAACAAGGCTACTTACACGCTGTGGTTTCTAACTTACAAGATGCTCTCCTTTGCTTGAGTAACGCTGGCACAATCGTGAAATATTAAGTTCTGCCTTCTTCTGTGTTATTGTAATCCTAACTAGCTCATTTTGACCCTCCCTCTTTTCCCTTTTCTACTACTAGTTCTGGAGTTACAGAAAGTACATTTCCTGTAATTTCAAGGAAACTTTTCCAAGACACTTAGCATTTGCTTTTCCGTCTGGATAACACTATCTGCTTGATCTCCATGAATTCCACTCTGCCTGAACAATTGTTCTTTCCAATCAGTTTACAGAGTCGTAAGGTAAAAACACTTCATGTTATAAAGTGCTATTTTAACAAAAAAGCAAAGAAACCCAGGCAGGTCCTTCTCCCTTCCTGTCTCCTCCATTAGCAGGGGATCAAGATTCTCATCTCATGGATGTTTTCATATGTTTTCTCAATACACATGCCCCTGCTTAGATACCAGATTGCAGCTCAGGACACAGTTTTACGTGAGGGGAGCATCACACCTGGCACCAATGATCCCTCATTTTAGGGGGGGGGGAGGGGGGGGCAGGACAACCTCCTGCACCTGGCAGGTTACCAGGTGTGCCAGGCTTTAAGACGCTCGTTGGGGCCTCCTGCTACACATCACAGTAAAAACGATGGCCAGCTGAGCTCCCAGAGCCCCCACGAAACATTTGAGGCAATTTATAATAAATTATTAAGTATTGGATGAAGATTCCCCATGTCACGACTGCAGGAGCAGTCTCTGCAACACTAAATGGTATTTGTGAATAAAACAAAATTAGTGAAACCAGGAGCAAATATGTCTCCGATGTGCCCAAGTAATAACACTCACATGTGTCCTGCGAGGGACTCAGCAGGATCCTGCCCCTTTCAGCTTCGCTGTCTCAAAAGGGTCTCCTCTAGATTAAATCCTAGTGACTCTGTGAGTCAAACTCTTCCCAATTTCAGGATAGCACTGCTGGGAGCACAGACCCATCCTGCTGCCTGCCACCGCTCTGCAGCAAGGGCTGCAGTCCCTGTGACTGCCGGCTGTACCTCTGCGAGAGCCAGAGCTTCCCGGGGATACGACGACACACACCCAAACACTCTTTTTCAGGACGTAAAACACAAAGGCATTTCAGTGTTCTGGAAGGTTTCAGTAACATGCATTTTAAGAAGTAAATCTGTAAATCTCATCTAAACCGACCATCTTTACAGTTATTGACCTTGAATCCAGGTTTTTAAAATTAATTCTCACGTTTTATTTGTCCCTACCAATGTAAGAGCACCTATTCCATATTAAACCACAAGTCACTACTCCCCAGAACAGAAGTTCAGTATCACATCATTGTATTTTGATGTCTAGTCTATGATATTCATGTTACCTCTTTGAGAGCTGGTATTTACCAGTGGTTTGAAAGAATCCCTTTCTAGATCTCTCACCGTTAGTCTTGCAACAGTAGTAGATTGTACTCACCAGTGAAGTTGCATTTCTGCATTACTTTATGTATGAGGATTATTTCCACTAACTTCTCAGATGCTGAGCTTTTGGGACATATTTCTTTTGGTTGTGCCAACTCAATCCACAGTTGTCCCTGATGGTATGCCGCTATCTATTAGTGGATGGGAAAACAGAGAGAAACGTTTTAATGCGATGCTGTCACCTTTGGTAGAGCAGGAGATTTCAGGTGTATCATCCCTTCAGCTTCTTACAATTCTTCATTTGTGAAAGTTGAAGAGTTGTATTATTGGAAATATTCACTGGCCCCATGCTTTGTTCACAGTCATCAAAAAGCATCTGCTGCAAACGTGACAGCCACTAAAACACGGCCTCACATTCTGCCTTGCCTTGTATTTGCAGATGGAAATGTACCCCATAAAACGTGATGCTTATCACTTGCTTTGCAATGCTCCTGCAGCAAACAATATTAACTCGTGTGCTATGGATTCTAAATTCCATACTGAGTCTCATTTTAAGACGCAGGTTTCCAAAGGAAATATTTTGAGTAGCCAAGAGAGGTCGTTACTTGGTGTTTATGTCAACACTAGCCCAAAGCTGCACACTGCTTCTAGGGGAGATGACTTTTCTTCCTCTTCCTTGGCATCACCTCCTCAATTTCCCCAGCTGCACTTCCCCAAACCGAAAAACAGCCAAACTGAAGCAAAACATCCAAGTTTAGCTGTAGAACGCTCAACCCCGTTTGCTGCATGAGGCTTTGCCTCCCCCCATCCCCTGGACATCATTTGATACATCCTGGGATTTCAACTGCCTGTGCAGAAAAACCCCGCAGAAGATAACTCAGGCTGCAGTTTCGCAAGTAGTTCGAGGCAATATAAAGTTCCAGCGATGCTGAAAGCAGAGGTCTGAGCCTCACGTTTCTCACATACTCCTGCCTTCGCTCGTGCTTTTGTTCTAAAGCCGCGAGGCCATGGGATGAGTCCAGATCGGAGCACTAATCTAGCAGAAAACAAATTCCTGTCTTTTTAGAGTTAGCGTTCATTTGGATTGGCAAATCTCTGCATTCCTCCTCTAAGCTGACCTTTAAAAAAAGTATTTGTTAACACTGAATTCATCTCCTAAGATTTACAGCGTGCTGTCCGTCCCTCTGAACACGGCAGCAGGCACTCTCTATGGAACCCTCCCCGTCCAGGCTGCCGTGCCACCTCTGCAGCACAGCCCGATGGCATCCAGCAGGAAGGAACGATTTGCCCCCACACAGGTGGAGGTGCATGACAGGCACAAACCCACCCGGGGCTCTGCTGCCTCAGAAGGAGATTCATGGATTTGACAGAGTTGGAAGGGACCTCTAGAGATCACCTCCTCCAACTCCCCTGCTAAGCAGGATTGCCCAGAGCACATCACCCAGGACTGAGATGTCCTGGCCTTCCCTTTCACGCACGACCACCCTTCCCACCACACTGCCGGGCAGCAGCCAGGGGTCAGACCCACTCACAGACCCTCCCAGGGCAGGCGGCTGGAGGGGCCAGAGTCCTCTCTCATTCCTTCTCTGTGTGTGCTCATCCGTGGGAAGAGTAAACCACCACCCAGTGCCATTAGCTGGATTACGGCCTCTAATAAGAAGAGGAAGTCCAATTTCAGATTTGACAGTATTTAGGAGATTCAGGGCTGCACGTGCCACCCCCACCTACCCTCCCTGGCCAGCAAGAGCTCTGAGACCATTGGAGGGGCCAGAGCTACCTACCATCCACTGCCAGCAAAGCTGGGATTTTAAAGTAATTAAAAATTAAGGTGAAAAATGGTCATCCGTGGAAGAGTCCGAAGGTTCACATATATATGTGGATACAATAAAGCCTTAATAACCACAAACTCCAGTTGTAAGAGCTTCTCTGCAGCGAGGGAATGGTTTTCATACTGCTATTCAGCTCCCTTTGCATACAGTACAGGGAATCCTTTTCCAATATTTAGGCGCAGCTGAAGGCTAATCAAGATCTCATAAGTTACCAGGCCTCTTACTGTTATTGAATTTCCCTCCATTTCTTATCTTGAGTAGCTATTACGATTCCAGGTATTCAAGTAAACGTCATTCAGAAAAGATAAGGTAATAATCCATTGATATAGGACCCTCGTATTTAGATTTCAGCATATCCAGCTCCCTGTTTATGTTATTAACCACGGTAGAAAAAAGGAGGTTTAAATTACCCTGTGTTTCCTTCTCAGATGGTGTACAGAATAGAAATTACTCAGCAGATGTCATCTATCCCTCTTCAGCAACAGAGAGATTTGTCAGGGTAATTTTGCCTGCTTTCCTCAGGAATGCCAATTTTGGGGGGGGTTCACCCCAAAATGCCTCCATTAACATACCCATTATACCTCTTTGAAAGGAGAGATGAAAAGACTCCTATCTGTTTGACTAAGCTTTGAGGAAAAAAACCCTGTTTTTAGGCACAAGATCCTCTAGACCTGAAGGGAGGAATCTCATTCCTCCACCCTCCTCTCCCTATATTAAATTATTACTATTAATAAAGAATTAGACATGTAAATCAATGTTCTTCAGCACATGTTGCAAAAATTACACAACCTGCTAAATCTATGCCAATTGATAACAAGCATTCTCTTTCCTATTCAGAACTTCTCAGAAGATGCAGAGCTTTGCCACACAAACATTAGATTTCCAGTAAACCAGACAAAATAACTACTCAGGGATACAATAATTAAGCCCTATTTTGACTTAAGGCTTCCTTTAAATGTATCTTTTCAAATGGCACATGAAATACTCAAGGTCCGTGGGAGTTATTTGTAATCACCAATACAGAAAAGCAGTTTTTAAAAGGGCATACCAAGAATTTCCCAAGGAACTGTGGAGGAAACAATGTTTCCTTAAACTGAGCAAAACACACACAGGAGGGATAAGGTAATCTAGCAGCTGGCTGGGGAGGTCCCTTGTTCTCCATCCCGACACTTCTGCCTCCTCTCCTGGATGCCGGACTCTACCTCCTCCTCCTCCTCCCTCACACCAACTCTGAAACTTGGCAGACACCTTACTGACCTGTTTCAACTCTAACCCGGCAGAAAATAGCATTTTTTCCTTTCTGCCTGGTTAATAAAACTCATCAACCCCCTAGGCAGATGTGGCAAGTGCCAGAGCTGGCTGGGGCCGAGTGGACCTTTTGATGGCAGTGGACCAAGCGTCCAGCCCCAGCCAGGTGGATCAAACTGCAAGCATGGTGCCGGGGTGCTCTGCCGGACCGGCGACCCGAACCATCTCAGGGATCAGGTCAGAAAGGGCCAGGGAGGAGCAGAGCAGAGCAACTGCTCTCTTCTGGTGGAGGCAACTTGCTACAGAACCTCAAGTATATCATTTTCACCCCAACCCTCCACTTACTTCTTCAGCCGGTGAGCACTTACAGGTCTGGCCATGGTCATTCAGGATATTCCTGCCCCTCTCTGGGCAGGTACCAACCAGCTGCAGGGGTGGCAGAAGGGACGATGTGACTATAGTTCAGATGCAACAAAGTGGGAGGCCCAGGGCCTTCGCCTTAAACCACTGAGGAATGTGAGTTTAAGCTGAAGGGTCAGAAAGTGAAGTTTCAGTTTCCAGGGCTAATGTGCTGCCAAGGGCTGTAGGCTCAGCAGGCAAAACCTGAAATGTCCCATCTTATCAATGACAGAGCACCACCGCCTGAAGCTCCGTCAACTAAGAGTCACACTCAAAGTCAGCAAGAAAAGACAGACCACAAAATTAAAAAGATATAGTGCAAGCCCCTTAGCTTTAATGCTATACTAGCCAAGTGAAAAAAATAAAAGCACATCTCGATCATAAACAAAAATGAAATCTTGGGCCTTCTTTAAAAACAATGTTGGCAGATGTGTCCTTTAAAAAAAAATAAACAAAAACCCCAAAGCTGCACACCTAGTGATGGATGGGATGGGATGGGATGGGATGGGATGGGATGGGATGGGATGGGATGGGATGGGATGGGAGGAGAGCAACCATTTGTTTTTCAAAGTAATATAAGAGTTGCATTGGACATTAAATGATATTCTGGAAAGGGGCTCATCCCCTCTCTATTTAACCACTGAGGTGCTGGTTTGCTGCGTTCTGTATTCAGCAATAGAGCAGAGACAGGAGCTGGCAGCCTACCAGCTCCTCTGCTGGCCATGTGCCCTCTTCCACAAGTGACACAGACTGAGCTGTAATTCCAACTTCTACACCTGAAGTGGGTAAATGTGGGGATACAGTGAAACCAGCTCATGCTTCAACCATGATGCACTCAGCAAAGCGCAGTGTCCCTGGTTTTTGTGGGGCACTGCTGGAAATGTTTTGGGCGGTGCGCAATCCGTTCAGCTGTGTGCTGAAGTGGGTTTAATTTTTGTATTAACTTGGGTCGGGCAGCAGATCCCAAAGCCCAGAGAAAGCAAAAGCACCGGAGTCAGAGCACATCCACTCTTCCTGAAAAAGGCAAACTGAGAAAACCCAAACAAATAAAAAGCCGCCAAGAAACCGAGAGGTTTAGGGAGTAAAAATCAAAACTGCTGATTTGATACATTTGAAACCCCCCTAATGATCGCACCGAGCCTCGTTAAATCAATTTCTATTTCAAGATGTATACCATTACACCTATTTCTACAAATTTCAATCTTTGCTGCAATTTCTTTCAGATTATCAACTGGAGCAAGTATGCAAGACTCAGTCCTAACCAATAATGAGTAAAAATACCGTTTTCCAGATCCTCAGTGTCCCAACTATTAAGAAAAAATATCACATCTCTAAAGGGCAGGAACAGAGACCTTCGAGTTCCATCTCAACCCAAAGCTCTTGAAGAAAAACAGTTTATTTTTATGCAGAGTTTATCGATTTATTGCAAGGTGGCAGGAAATTTCTGGATGGTCTGACCAGCTTTACATGCTTTGCTGAATTTTGAAATGAAACGCGAGAGAACATTTGCTTAAATCAACAAGCATTAAGTCACCGGTTTAAAGGTTAACGCTTGATCGTGCAGCGCAAGAAACAGACACTTTATCTTCCCAGTTCAAGGACTTCTAGTTTTCCGACCAGCGGCACATCAGGCTGCCAGAGACTGTTTTGCAGGGCAGTTTGGCAGAGATGCACACACGGCAGGGCGCGGGGCGGGCGGCCTCAGAGCATCGCTGGCTGGGAGTGGAGCAGAGGGCAGCTCGGGCCCCGCTCTCCCCACGCACTTGGCCCGCTGGGGGACACCCGTGGGCTGCCACCCATCCCACCCTGGCAGCCTTTTCAATGCAGAAAAAAACCCAAACAATCCAACAACAAAACCCTGGCGTGGACACGGGCACAGTTGCGCTCCGCATGAGGCAGCTGTTGTAAGGAAGCAAGCTTCCAGCGTTCTTCTGCCAGCCAGGAGACACCAAAGCCAACCCCGGCACCCTCTCCGAGATCCTGCTCAACCAAGAGAAAACGGCAGGGAAGATGAAAGCACCGTGCTGAGGGAGCACAGCTGCCCTAGATAAGTGAAATATAGCCATAAATAAGGTCCTTATCTGCTGTGGCAAGAAAAAGGCAGGCTTCGGGGAAGAGGTGGGCAAGGGAGAGAAGCGAGAAACCTACCTAGGGATGGAAGAAAATCTGAAAGCGAATGAGACATGCACTGCTAATTAACGCAGTTTTTAGTTTGACAATCAGTTTCAAAATCCCGAAAGTGAGTTAAGACACCAGCTTAGGCACACGTGAAACCAACAGCTCCTCTCTGTCCCTGCAGAAGACTGTCCAACGCTTCCTCCTCACACCATGGCACCTGTACCAGGGATGCCCAGGGAAGGGCCCGGTGCTGCTCGGTGCTACTGTGCTGGCAGCGCCTAAAAGAAGTTTCTTCAGAAACTAAGTTTGGGAATCAAAGGAGCAACTCTGAGGCAAAACGCCAGACCGATCTGTGAAAAAGAAAAAAAAAAAAAAAAAAAGGCGGGGGGGGCAATTTCTGTAGCTGGGCTCTGTTGTCATACATTGCTTACGTTTGTTTTAATTTTAAACTGAGAGTCAGTCCAAGGTTTGTTACACAAACATATGGCACCGGTATTACATTCTACCTTGTATTTATAGAACGTACTGTGGCGGTCCAGGCAGCGCAGAGATGCCATAATGTTAACAACATTTATTATTAGTATGACAAAAGAACACAGAAACCAGTAGAAATCGTGAGTGAAAAGTTTAAGGGACTGATCGGAATTAACAGAGCAAACCGTGGAGTTATTAGCTAAAATTCCTCCAGTATTAACGAACACAGTCCCCAAGCCGCCAAGTATTTTGTTATATAAATATACCCTCAGAAAAGTAATTTGTTTAAAATCCAAGCCCTGAAAACTGATTAACACATTGAATGCTAGCCTGATTAACACCGATATGCCCTCGGCTGGGCGATGGGAGCATTGAGGCAGAAGTCCGCATTCCTTGGAGTGAAGAGGAACAAAGCATTTGGGACAAAGGGTAAACTTTAATTATGCCTTTTTATTACCCAAACTGCCATTTCCTCCTTACCCCAAACCAGCTGGGAAGACTAATGGCACGCTCACACGGCCCCATCAGCAATGCCATTGATAAATGCCGTTACTACATTTTTCCACTCCAGCTGTTAAGGTACAACCAGCAAAGGTTTGATCCTTCACCCTTTAAAAAAAAAAAAAAAAAATAAAAAAGCAGGATACAGTACACCGCTAACGCTAATACTCCCGAACCTTCTGGAAGCATTTATTAGCCTTGGCCGCTGACCAGTAACTGCTGCAGGAGTGGACTGGAGCTGCGGTGCAAACTGGTTAATCTGTAGCTAGACCTATTTGTGAGTGGGGCAGGGGGGGCGGCGGTGGTGTTCAGCAAGAAATACTCACTGCCTGGCAGGCAGGGCTTCAAACAGTTTGAAGGGTTAGTGATGTGGGTTTTTTTTTTTTTTTTCCAAAAAAATTTTATTGGGAGAACTACAAAACATTTACAGTACAAAGTTTACAGTCTCACACAATTTGTAGTGAACTGACTCCCGAAAAATATATTACAACTCAAGTTGACTTATCCTTTAGTTACATTCAAAACATACTTCTGTTAAAGTAGTCCAAAAGAGTACATAGTGCTCAATCTGTACCTATGTACAAACAAAACTAAGCTACTGCTCATTCATCCACCGTCCAGGAAAGTTTTGGAAAACTCCCACCTTTCTACATAAAGAAAAAAAAAAAATTACAAGTTTTGGAATTCAATTAAACAAGATATGTTCGTGTACTGTATAAAGTTTCAGATCCAAAGATGGCCTCCGTTCTTATAAAATAAAGAGTGGCAAAACTTTGCTCTGTAGTTAAAACCCATCCCTACATTCAAATTATCTCAAGCATTAAGAAAAATACTTATTTGGTTGAGAGAGATTTAAGGCAAGCATGGACCCTCAAGGCACTGTGAGACATAATACTGGGACCCCCAATTATTGCTACATACTTTTGAGACTATATCACAGTGTGATTGGTGGAGTTAGGCAACAAAAATACTTTTTGGTTACTTTAAACAATTCTGAATTAAATTTGCCACTTTGAAGTCTGATTGGTAAAGTCAGTCTTTTTTTTGTTTGTTTTTGTTTTCTTTTTTTCTCATTTGTTTCTCAACTCGGACGGGCTACAACCATTTACATTCTAAAAAAAACCCATAGAAATTCCTCAAACTACTTCCACAGCATCGAGACCGATTTCTATAAAGAAACCATGCAATCTTTCAGATTTACGTAAACAAGGAAAGAAATTAATGAAATAAATATTACATACAATCTCTTAAATTAAGAATTTTACTCATTTACAATAAAATAACCAAGTGAAGTTACAAAAAGGCATATATTACTGTGAAAAGAACACACTCCACATTTCGCCGATTAATAATGGCAATCATAATTTAAACATAATAAAAGAATATATATCTATTGCTTTTCATCATACCCGATAAATACAGTATGAACAAATTACCAATGTATACTTTTCACAAGATAATAAATAAGTTAAATAGTTTCATATTGAGTTGTGTGCAGTGACTCATTCATGCAATCAACTCAAACAGCTAAAAAAAAAAATTAAAAAAATCAGCAGTTATTCTCCAACAATTACAAACTAAACTCAGTTGAGTGCTTCCAAATAAAGCAACAACAAAAAAGAATTGTTCTAAGCCAAACATCCACTAAGTGGTGGCAATGGAACCAATATTAAACTTTGGAATGAAGGTTTTAGCATTTGTTATAATAATAATATATAGATATATAAAAAAAGAAGGTTGTTATCAAGGCATATTCTTGGCAGGATGTTGGATTTTTCTTTTTTTTTTGTTTTGTAAAAAAAAGCTTATAGGTTTAGTATGTTCTGTGTTTTTATTTGAACTGGATTGAAAGACAACACTAGTTTTGTAACCTTTTTTTGTGTGTGTCTGCAGGTTTGGAGGAGCAGGACAGGCAGGACCCAAGCTCCCCGGATTGTTTGTTGCTTTCTGGTGGCGACTTTTCTAATGCTTTTTTTTTTTTTGTATGTGTGTTTTGTTTTTGAACACAGATGGAATGGCTGCTGCTGGTGCATATCATAACTTGTCTCCAAAGAACAACAACGAAAAAAAAAAACAAACACCCCGAAACGAAAATCCCCTTCTTCCAAGGTCTCTCTATAAAAATAGGTTTGTTCAGTTCGTGTCATTTGCCCTTTTGCAAAATGCTTTTTTTGTTTTTTGTTTTGTTCAGCTCTCGGTGTATATATAGATAAGATATATATATATTAAAAAAAAAAAAAAAAAGGAAGAAGAGAAGGATTCGCTTTCTTCGCTCGGTAACTTACTTGCTGGGCGGCCCCCCACCCCTCGGCCCCCCACTAGTCGTCGGAGATGGAGAGGCGACTGAAGATGGGCAGGCGGCGACCCGAGTCCAGGCTGGGCGACTCGGAGCCGCTGAGGGAGCCGGAGCTGAGGGAGCCGCTCAGGTAGCTCTCCCGGTCGGAGAGGGAGTCCGGGGGGCTGGGCGGCGCGTCGAAGACGGGCGACTCGGAGA
>JAHREE010000287.1:5580645-5747278 GCA_033628505.1 Tringa tobata | reverse complement strand
GGCGGGCTGGCGGCGGGTGGGAGCCCCAACCTCGTTTCTTCCCCCATCCCGGCACTTCCCTTGGGCAGGTCTCCCGCTCGCCGGGCGCTGTTGGAAGCGGCGCAGCCGGCCCCGCTTCCAGCACGTCCCTCCCCCGGCTGCGGGCCCGCCCGCCGGGGCGGGACGGGACGGGACCGGACGGGACGGCGGCGCGGGGATCTGCCACCCCCTAGTGCCCGCACCGGCCGCCTTCCCGGGGGGATGCGGAACGGCACGTAAATTCCTCCTCTCTCTCCCTCCTCCAGCCCCGCCGAAGGGTTACGGAGGCTCCTGACCCAGCGACAGGGCGCTGCTCCCGGGGGAAGCCACCTGAGAGCGGGACCGAGGCGGGTTGGTGCGGTAACCCGCATCATTTCCCATCCCCGGGCACCCGTCCCCATCGCCTCCTCCCCGGCCCGCTGGGATTCGCGCGTGTAGTGACCCGAGACCACGCTCCTCCTCCTCCTCCTCCTCCTCCTCCCAAACATCTCTGTGATGAAAACATCACCTTCAGAGCGGGCCCTGCCCGCTGGTGACCCGAGTTAAACGGTGGTTGTTGTTGATGATGATGATGATAATCGTGCAGGCAGCAATGTGTCATCCTCGTTCGGAGGGATATTTTGATAAATCGACTTTGATCCAACCCATGGCAGATAAGTGCGCCGGCATTAAGGGTCTGCCAACCCTCCCCTGCAATTGCTGCTTAGGGTTTAAAGGTTCTCCATAGGGTAGTTACACAGTAACTGCAGTCACCCGCAGAGTGTGGTGAAATGGATGTGTGCCCGTGCAATTTTTTATTTTTTTTTTTATTTTATTTGCTCTCATAAACTAAGGCGGGGTGACAGAGGCTTCAGTTGCATTCTAAAACTGATAAGAAAGACCGAGTTTTTCGAGCTATTGGGTTTACTGATTAACAAGCTCCTCAAGGCTTCGCAAAGTTACTTCACTTTTATGATCACTGTGGATCTCCTACTATGCTGCTACACCTACCCATTTGTTGGTCATGTTTAAGCATACACCTTTTAAATTTAAATAAAAAAAAATGCCAGTGTTACTAGAGAGCTGTATGCTAACCCCCGACACGAGCAAGGTCACACAGCCAATGCTGCAATTTCAATACTATACAAAGTTCTGTTTGTTTTCTACTAAAACGCTGTTGCTACACTGGTTCAAAAATGTTGGCAAGGTGTGGTAAAACCAGCAGCTATTACTTAATTGTACAGGTCTTGACTATTTTTAAGAGTGGCTTGCAGACATAATCTGGGCTGTTCTTTCCCCAGGAGCTCAAAACAGATGCGAACAAATTAATTTTTAGCCCCAACTCACAGTGTGGCTTGTTAAGTCGGGTAACGTCCATTCTGTGAGACATCTTTGCATCTCACATTCTAACGCTTCCCTTTTGCCTATTAAAGTTTCACATTTCATTGTAAATTACTTAAGTAACCCTGAATCCCGGACACTTACAGAAAATATTTAAACTTTTGTTCCTAAATTATGGTTTTGATTTGTTTGGTTTTGTTTGGTTGGTTTTTTTTTAATAGCGACTTTGTCTTGTGCAGTTTTCCAATGTTCACCAGACCTAATGTGGAAGCTTATCCTGCTTTACAGCAGATTCTTATTTAAACTCAAGAAGCGGGAAGCGATCGGCTGTCAGCCCCGCACCCAGTCCAAGTGGCCCAGGCCTGCGTGTTGCCCTGGCGAGGTTAAGCCAGACCCTGGCACAGCTAGGCCTGACCCAAGCAGGGCTAGGCCAGACCCTGGCAAGCTTAAGCCAGTCCCCGGCAGGGCTAGGCCGGACCCCGGCTGGGCTAGGCCCGAGCCCAGCAGGGCTAGGCCAGACCTTGGCAAATTTAAGCCAGTCCCCAGCAGGACTAGGCCAGAATCCGGCAGGGCTATGCCAGTCCCCCGCACGTTTAAGCCAGTCCCCGGGCAGGGCTAGGCCCGAGTCCGGCAGGGCTATGCCAGTCCCCGGGCAGGGCTAGGCCCGAGTCCGGCAGGGCTAGGCCCGAGTCCGGCAAGGCTAGGCCCGAGCGCAGCTCTGAGGGGGCGCGCGGGGCCGCCCGTAGGGCGGTGCAGCAGCGCCACCTGCTGGGCCCGCGCCGCAACAGGCCGAGCGCCGGTCGGGGGCCCTGGCCGTGGGAGAGCGGCTAATTACCTGTACCGTCATCGAGATTTACGGCTAAACTGCGCTAATATACAATTACGTGTAGAGGCTGAAAGCAAACAGCCGTTTATCGGGCACGTTACCCTCCCAAGGCGGCTGGAATAACAACGTGCACCGACGTAGGTCTTTATTTTGGCTGCGCCCGGCTACGCCCAGTCACAGCCCAAAGGAAGGTAACATCGCCTTTTAAAGTAAGTATTTATTTTTGCCGTCTCATTTTCACATTGGAAACCAATTTAAGTTCCCAGAAAAATACATCTGCAAAGTACAACAAACCTTTTTGTGTTTCAGAGGGGGAGGCTGTTGGGCACTCGGTGTGTCCTCCTCCCAGCACCACCTCATCTGAAGGATGGTGACATCTCCATCCTGAGAGCCAGCACTGCGGCACCAGATCCAGCATCTCCCTCCTAAGGGGAGCCAGCGCTGTGACACCAAGATCCAGCATCTCCCAAGGGGAGCCAGCACTGCAGCACCAAGATCCAGCATCTCCTTCCCAAGGAGAGCCAGCACTGCAGCACCAAGATCCAGCATCTCCCAAGGGGAGCCAGCACTGCAGCACCAAGATCGCTCCGGGTACTTGTCAGGGGACCTCGATCCAGCGAGGAGAGCCTTGCTTTCCAGGGCTGATTGCAGAGCAAGGTGTTGTTGAAGTAAAGATGAAACCGTTTTGTTTGCAATGGAACCCCTGCTCTGTTTTGAACGTAGCAGTCTTCCTTTCAGAGCAATTTTATTAAAAGTAGTTGTTTGAGTTACAGGGAGAAAAAACAGGCATGCAGAAGTCTAACTAATGCTGTTTCCATGCATAAAACAAGATTACTACAGAAGTAAGAATCCTTGCCTTCCTCTTGAGCAAAACGCAGTTAAAATTGAAAATGTAGTCTAAAAATTATCAGGGACAAAGAAAACCAGGTTTCTTTCATTTCTTTTAGAAACACTTAAAAATAAAATAAAAAAATACTGTATTAATTTAATAATTACCATTCTACATGTTGAATGGAGACAAAAAAAAATATCAATGTTTTCTTGGTATTAAAATACAGGAGGTAAAAATCTGGGATAAAACATAACAGAACTACAGGTGGCCTGCACCTGGATGAATGGAAAATATTAGGGTTAGCTGCTTTACTTCCTACAGTAGCTATAATAAACCATGTTCAGCTGAATGAAATTAACAAATGCATTTAAAAGGAACAGTCTCCCACAGCACATCTGAGAAAAAAAAAAAACAAACAAAAATCAACAGATTCATATATAAAAAATGTGGTTTTAGCAGAATACTGAATAGTTTGCTGCAAGTTTACAGGAGTCATTACAGCAACCCCTTATTCCTTGAACACGATTAGAATTCAGCCCCCTTGGCCATCTAGTAAAATCTGTGCAGCTCCCTGAGGACGAACTTGTAATAATTTACTTTTTCAGATTTTCATTTTTGCAAGTATCATCAGACTTCAGCAGACTTAATATTTTAAGGCAGACCGATATTCTCTCATTTTGAATAGCTAATCTTGTGAATTCTCCAGTTTTGGAAAATTCTGGAATTGGAGGTAGCGCTCTAAGAAGGTGTCCAACAAGCTGGGATTGGTCCAGTGCTATTCTTGACAGTCCATTAAGTTCTCCGTGATCTGGTAAAGTTAAATGAGTCTTTGATATAAGCAGTAAAAGGTGCTTACTAAGTTGTCTGACATGAGTCAACTTCTCTGCCCAAAAATTCACTTCCCCTTTATCAAACAGGTAATCATCTTCTTCCTTATCAAAAAGAAAAAGAAACAGCAATTAGAAAATGACTTGCGGTCTTGATAACCCTGAGAAAATTATTAAATATATGAAAGAAGATATATAGAGAAATAATAAGAATAGAGGCTGTTACAGATTATCATCTTTATAGCAAAAAAACCCCAAAACGTAAAAATTCATATACGTACTTTTTAGAAGGTTTGGAAAAACACAATAAAAAAGTTTCCTATTTTGCCAAAGAAATTTTACCTTTAAAAATCAGGCAGTTCTGGTATAACTCTTGGGAAATAGTGGAAGTAAATAGTAGTCCTAATCCTTAACATGTGCTTGCCTTCCCCTGTGAAACTTTCTTACATTTCACAGAGACCTCTCTGTAACCAGTATGGTAATTTGCTATATCATGAATCTTTTTGAATGGATTAAAAGGAAAAGGAAAATTCTATCAGTCGGTGAAACATCAGAAAGGCACACGTAAACCACAGGCTTAAGAAAAGATTCATAATATATTTCATGGGTCATATTAATTGTAAACAAACTTCTCAAAGATGTCGCTGCTCCTGTTCCTTCCAGTTTACCTTCCAGCATTATTTTGACCTTTATAGTCTTTTCATGACAGCATTAAGTTTTACAGAACCAGAGTGGCAAAGTTTTTCTTTACATAAATAATCCCTCTGAAGACTGTGACTGATGGGAGCAAGGCTGTTTCGTGTGCTATAACAGAACCGGGCACATGGAAGGTGGCACAAAGTTACCAAATATTTAAATGGCAACTCTGGAAAAGCCAGCAGTTGGGAGAGCACTGTTCTTGAATGCCAGATGTGCCTGGCACCCACAGCAGCAGTTTAAATTCAAGGCAAGCCATCATCTGCAAGGATACTGAATGCAATTAGTTACAGCCTCAAAATGTTTCAGTCAACAATAATTTTTTAAGTAATTCTTTATTTATTTCAATGTTTGCTTGTTGGTCTTTTTAATTTTAGGCTGATATTGCCAGGAAAAAGCCATCAAACTCTATTTATTTATGCTAAATACTGTCCATGTGGATTTTTTAAATTATTTTATTTTTAAATTGTAAAGCATTTAATACTAGAGTATTGGTCATCAGGCTTCAACAAACGAGATACTTCATTCTGTTCCACAAGACTGCAGAAACGTAGCGATCCCAACACGAGACAGCAACTGGTTGTCTGAATTACCGGGCTGGAAGTCTCCGAGTCTCCTTTCAGATTGCCATCTCCCAGCAGCCACTCCAGCAGGATGGGCACACCGGCACGGGTCTCCCCCCACCGCTGGAGCCGCTCACACACTATGCCCAACGCTAGATCCAAGGCCATCGGAGCATTCACGATCCTAAGTGCAAACTCTGCCGAGAGAAAATATGCAACAACAACACATAGCAAGACCACAAACATTTTCAAATAAAATCAGCACAAAAATGATTTCTTGAAAACAGATGCTGAATTTACACAAATACATTTAGAATGATGAATTGTACTGCAAATAAGTTAGATGAATGTTTATTTCGGTGCCACATGGGGCCTTTTCTCAATTACAAAATAATACATGAAGTAACTGAAAATGCTGATGCTTAATATTTTTTCCTGCCCGTGTAGTAACATTCATTAATTTGGGTTTAAATATACAAAGATGTCTGTTCAAAAAGTCTCTAGAGACAGTCCTGACACTATTACGTGGCGAATGTTTTTGCAAAACTGCAGCTATGCATTAAATCTGATTTGATGATTCACTGGAACTCAAAACCTACAGCACATTATGTGTTTTTAAAGGGCTGGGATATAAAATGAATCACCAATATAAAATCGGTGTGCAATCCCTTTATCTATAAGAAGATATACATACATATGTGTATATACACACATATGCACACAGGAGAGATCAGGCATGCAAGACAGGCTTAGAGATGTTAAAGAAGGGAAAGGCAGACATTATTTACAGTGCCTTCACAGAGCTGTATTTATTACAGGTTTTGCTATCATGCCAGGACTGTACACAAAGCCATCATCCACACCATATTTCTTCCCTGAACTTCCCCACTGCTCTCAGGGGGCAGATGCTGTTTAACTGTGTGCTTCCGAGGCTGCCCTCAAAAACAGAGTTCATGGAAATGCCAGAAGCCCTGTTTGCACGAGAACTTCAACTGTGTTCACAGGAACAAGGCTCACTGCTGGTAACATTAACACAATTTTTCTTTCTTCTATGGGGATGCAGGAAGAAGACCGGGAGGAAAGCTAATGAATGTAAAATCCCCTTTACTGTAAAATGGATTTTGGCAAAATTCATCCTTGTCCACAGCCACCAGCAAAAGAAAACTGTTCGCTAAATGGTCTGTCTTCTAAGTAGTGATATCATAAGGACACGTCATTCTTGAAGGCTGTCTTTTGCAGGCAGAAGTCACAGCAGAGTCACAATTATTTGGAAAAATCAATGTCGACATGGCAAGGCAGATCTTAATTGTGTGACTGAGTGTATTTAAGTATTTCTCATGAAGCAAAACAATTATTGACATGAGAGAGGCATAGCAGCGCAGCCCAGACCTGTCCTTCACAGCCCACGTTCAGGCGCTGCAGCATGGACCTCTATTCTGTCACACCTCCCGAGGCCTCACGCCAGCTGCAGGTTTTCTAGAGTACGTTGGCACAGCAAAGAAATGTACAGTAAAACACCAGGACTAGGGAAATACGTGTGCCAATGAACAGGGAAGCGCGGGAAACAACTAAGAGCAAAACAGAGCGACAAAAATATAGGTACATGGTATTTGACAGAGCAGGCAATGTACCGAGGACATCAGGGAGGATGAATTAGTGTTTGAGACCATGAGAACAAAGGACTGTAATAAGGAAGGGAGTGAAGGAGAAAGAACAGATGGTCCCTTCTTTATCTTGGAGTTATATGAGGGTAAATGGAAATCTCCTTGAAGGAGCAACAGGAAGGCAGGCAGTCAATCTCTTGGTGACACTAATAATGTTACATACGCAGTTTGTCTCTTCTGCTAGACAGTCAAATGAAATGTTCAAATCTGTTTTCTTCATGTCAGGACTTATCACTGTATCAGGACATCCCTCAGCTTTGTCTGTGAGGGAGAGCTTTGAGGGGTGCAGTGCGACATTCCCACTCTGTTTTTTTTTAGGTATTGGGAGTTTTAGGTACTGTTTTTGCTGACATTTCTTTGCAGGCCCCTTTTTTTAACAAAAAAGCAAAAGCAAACTTGCTTTTTCTGTTGCTGTGCCCTACTTGGTTCCAGTCTGACACTCTAAAGAATGGTTACTATGGTTGTCCTCTCTGTTTTGATTTGCTCAGGCTCAGGTAGAAAACACAGTTTCATTCAAGTGCCATGGGGACCTTGACTCCTCAGAAATGCCGGCAACCCTCAGAGCTGGAAGAACAGAAATGAAGGCAGAGTGCAGGGTCCCGAGCCTGAAACAAACATCCCACTTACGAACGCTTACAAAACGCAACATTTTAAACCCAGCTCTTGTGAATTCTGATGATCCTTTGGAGTTTTACAGATGACTACTGAGCGCCTACGATTATCAATATTTATGTAACATCTCTTGCTTGTGTCATTTTATTTGTCTTTGAATATTTAGCAAATTAAGTGATGCTGAGAGCTAAAAACCAAACATGTTATTACCCACTGCTGTCTTCCTCAAGTTTGCTGTTGCTTTGGAGGACTGATTAGAGATACAACTGCAGATATTTTAAATATCTGTCATTTTCTGGAGCTTTTTTTCCCTTCTAAGATTTAGATTCCTCAAGTATAAATATGGTGATGCTCTCTCTGTGAATAAGAGAACACTGGACTACTGAGAAATGCACCAAAACATATATCGAGGCCTCTAATTCTGTTATTACATGAACATGCTCAAAACTACCAAGAGGTAGCAAAACAAGTAACACTGAGGTACTACTTAGACTGAACTTGCTTGCTAGCAGTTTTTCAACAGCATGACACAGAAGAAAGGGCAGTTTTGTGGTCACGTAGCATGGCAATCTTATAGGGAACCCTTGTGTCGCAATGAAGGAAATGGTAAGATTTTATTTTTTCACAGAAGAGAAGTGAAAAAAGTTACCAGAAAAACATATAAAGGAGGTCTAATACACAGGAAAAACATGAAGCCCTTGAACGCAGTTCTGACCCAAAAGATGCTGGCCACCCTTCTGTGCACTGCAGATGCCGTTTAACTGATCAACCAAACTCATGCATCAGTTCTGATGTTAAGATCAGAGAAAAACAAAGCAACATCACTTTGATGATGCTGAGATTTAGGCTTCAAAAATCTGGGTAAAGGCCTGCCTACCTTGGGTACCAAGGTCTCAAGTACCAGCCACCTCCTGGTACTTGAGGCATTGACACAGATTCAACAACAGATCACACTCTGGCATATGAAGAATTTTCGCTTCCATCTGCCCATCCCATCCCAACCCAACCCACCCCATCGCCTGCAGTGCATCAAGAATGGCTTCCTCAGCTGGTGTTACTTACAGAGTGCACTGACATTAACTGTTTTTGACATCAGTTTGCACAAATTATAGATAAATAAGAGCAAGCAAAGTTACATACACACCCACGATTTAATTGATAAAAAAAGCTTTCAGAGGGGGGAATGGTTTGTTGCTTTGGTGACCCTCCAGCTCTAAAAGTAACAGCAGTGGGTGCTACAAGCATGTACAGAATCTTTTGAGATACAGAGAAAAGGTTCTACCTTCTAAAAATAAACAGAGGTGTCCTTACTGACATATTAACAATTTACAAGAACTGCTCCTCACATCAGCATTTGCCAGCAAAACAGGGCTGATTTTCAAGAAGCCACATAATACACATGATGTTGTGCTCATGACTCACGCTATGACTTCAGAAAGTGGTCTGAGCAAGCTGGAAGTTCACCAGGGGCAAAAAGGGCAGGTGGCTCTCCTCTCCTTGCAGGCCCCTGATGCTTACCTCGAGCCTGCTCAGGTACTCTGCTGATCACCCAGTAAATTAACACTCAGAATAGCAGAATATGAATTTGGCACGCAACTCGGCGTGTGGGTTCTTCTGCTGGGCTGGCAAGCTGAGCTGGTTGCCCTGCAGTCAGAATTGGTACAGCTGGGAGCCGGGGAGGGGAAGATCACAGGGCACCGGGGGGAGGAAGGAGGCCAAAGGGAGAGCGAGACCTTCCCGTTGAGCAAGCTGGTACTTCAGGTCAGCTATAATCCGAAACTTCCCCATCAGAGTCATGTAAAAACAAAATACTAAGAGAGATGATTCAAATGACTATTAATAGCCTTTCATAATGTAAGTAACCATTCAAAGTAACTGAATAAAAAATTTCAAATGACTGATTTCTAGAAGCCGCTCAGCCAATAGCCGATTACTGCCACAGGGTCTAAACTAGCAGAAATCAAACCTGAAGATGTAGCTGTTACCAAACACTGAAAATACAGTAGTGGTCCTACCACAACAGTTCTACAAACTATCAAAACTGTGTTAAAATTATCAGTTTTTTAAATTCTAAAACATGTATATGTTCCAACATGCAAAACCATCACGACTGAGATAAGCATCTTACTACATAAGCCACTACAGGGGCTGAAATACAAAAAATTCTTTGTGCCTTAAACAAGTAGTTACAAGCAGAAGAATTAATACTACTCCTTGAAATGAAAAACAAAAGATAAGAATCAGGTACTACATGCTTTTTTCATTTTGAGGAACTGAATTTTCATAAAGGGAAAGGGGTTAAGTACTGCAGTGTTTTACTCTTTGTGAATCCACCCACATAAAAATTAGACCTCCCACACACACATTCATATACTCCAAAAGCTTTGATCATGCCAGATGTAAATATTTCTTCTAGTAGCCTATTAAGTGTCCTCCAACTATACAATTGTTCTCTGTTAAAGCCTTGGTGATATTATGGGGAACTGAAAGGGTGCATTAAGAGCATATACTCCAATTTTAAGGACAACCATGATAAAGTATAGGCAAAATAAAAAAGCAGAACATATTCCTTGCCTAACAAAGCATTTTGTAATTGGTTTTAAACGGGAAATTGTTAACTAAAGTTAATTTTAGATCAAAGAGTAAAGCAATTTTTGTAAATGTACGCTGTGTTCAGAAGAAACATGAAGAGATGTAAAATTGCAAGGAAACTTCATGTAACAGTCCTGGGAAAAAGCCTCACAAAGAACAGTGTACCAACAGCAAGGATGTTTTCAAGGAAAACATATAGGGTAGGTTCTCCAAATGAAATTACAAAACGTATTTTAGGTAGACCAGGTATACTCTAAATTGAGAACATATTTTTTACTTTTTTGCACAAAGCGCTGCCTACGTAGGTATAAACATGACTACATCACTATCAATACAGTGCCTCGTAACACCTGGTAAAACAAGGTGGTATCCTTGCTTCAGAGAAGCACAGGCATTCAAATCAACAAAGCTCACTGAATGATTGCTTGACAAAACTGGAGATTTATCTCAGGTTTTCTGATACATCACCTTAACAAGATGATGAGTATCAAGCGATTTCCTGTCCAAATGATGGCACATCCAACATCACAGTCACTAATAACTGTAATATTGGATTTGCAAATGGAAAATTTCACCTATTCAAATCACCAATCACTTTTTGTTGCACTGATGGTTTTCTTCTTTTTGGTGTTAAGTAATAATCAAGTTTGCCCCCTAGCCTTGACATATCAAATATAAGAGCACTGAGTGTGGCATTGCTGCAGATGTATTTTTTATTTAAAATACTGTGTTTATGTATACACAGGCTTCATAAAACTTAAAAAGCCTTCCAATTTAAAAAAAATGAATTTTGTACTGGCCCAACCCAAGAGTCACATAAGCTGGTAAATAAAGTGAGTTTAGAAACCAATTTTCTTACCTTGAAATAATCTGCTTATATGTTCTACTTAGAGCTAGACAGGAACTCTGCAACTCCAGAGCAAGGTAACACACAGGTGTCTTGCCACCAGAAAAACAACAGGAGAGCAGGAAAGCAGCAGCAGTGGAAAGCAAGCAAAGGGGTGCTTACACCCACTCAGTCTCCACAAATAATGTTAAAGTGCTATCATCCTTCTAGGCACTAAGATTAAAAGAGGACAACTGAGAAGTAAAACAAACAAAAAAAAACCCCAAAAACCAAAATGCAGAACTGATAACTGTTATGTCTAGAGAGCTGGCAGATGGCTCTCCAAAGGGTGCTTGTTCATTACACTGTGTCAATTTAAGTTACAAACATCAAACTTTCCACTTTTTAAAAATGACCATTTATGCAAAATGTAATATATAAGCAGATTCCTTTTTATAGTGTTTCATAAAGTCAAAGGCGATTAGATCATTTCTACCCTCTCGAGAAATACCATTCCTTAGATGACGTACAACTACTTCATCTGTTTTCCATCTTCCCGCCTGAGTCTGTTTTATGGCCCTGCTTTTTCAGGATGACTTTGAAAAGAGGCCCTTCCTGACATCATGCAACACGATGTCAAAACACAACACTATTACAAAACAAACTAATCAAAACTAATTTCTTAATAGTTGCAGACTCCAAGTAGAGTGGCAGTAACGCGGCTCTCAGCTTTGACTTTGATTATAAACAGATCTGAGTTAATAACATGTCTGATTATGACAGAAACTTACAGCTCAGGACCGAGCAGAAAACTGAAGTTCCTTCTTGAACAAAAAAGCACACACATATTCATCATCTTTTCAAGCCCTTTTTTGGAATGTGAACAGAACAATCTTTTTCAACTCAGTAACTAGATTTTCCCCCCCACCTCTTTTAAAAGATATATATATGCATACATAAGCTTTCCCCATGCAAGCCTCGCCTCCTGTACTCAAAGGGTTTTATTACAAAACAACCACAGCTCACAGATCTGTCAGAGGAAATGAGCATTTGGACTTTACCACTTGCATTAGTGCTTTTGCAGAACCACCCCCCCAAAGCCATGTTCTAATTTAAACAGCAGAAAAACAATACCCCCCGCACAAACCTACAGAATGCATGCTTTTCCTTTTGAAAAGGTAAAAAATAGTATTATTCTGCTAATTGTTTAAAACACTGCCAAAGAGAATATATGTTTTTTAACTCAAATTATATGTTTACTGGTTAAAAAAATAATTAAAAAAAAATACTCAGTTTCAAATTAGTATCACCAGAACTAAATATATTACAGAAGACTCTTTGTTATAGATGTGTTCCAACTTAAGGAACTTTTTGCTTAGCAGTGATGAAGATTACTGACAGTGAATGAGATGCGCGTTACAGCTGGGCTGTAGGAATACCGGAGACCAATTTATCTCTGTAACATAGCTGGGATTTTAGAATAATATGTGGAGAATGGTGGTAAAAGGTGTATTAGTTAGGGGATAAAGGAATAAGGAAAGGGTGGGTAATCGATACAGAAAACTGTACATGAAAAGTGCATACTCCACATTACTTGAAAACCAACATAATTTGGAGGGAACATGCAACTAAGTAAAAAGGTATTTTTAAAGCAGTAATAGAAAGGCAAGCCTTCCTTTATTGCTATGGAGTCACAGCCATGACCATCACAGCTTGCATAAGGAGTCTATCAAGATTTGTAAGCTACTGCCCTGTTTACTCACTTGCAATTAAAGTGCTGATAAGGAAAAAAAAACATTTAATAGATTATTCACAACTCCATTAACATTCACTGCTTTCAGACTCCAGCGCTGAGCACATACAATTATTTTTCATGTATTCTTACTTAATTTTCAAGAGTAAAACTACTCATAACCTTTACATAACGGTGCCACTGTGTAATTAATAGAGCTAAATGAAGCACTGCCAGTAAATAATCAGTAGCCAGTCTTTGATGGATGAGCTGATTCTAATTCAGTCCATTCACTTTCAACTTTAATTAGTGGCATTGTATTCTACAAAGCAAACAGTTCCTTCATCCATGTGATGATCTAAGGTCGTATAAGTGGGCTGAGAACAACTTGTAAGGTGTTGAAATAAATTTGGGCATCCAAAGCAAAAAGCCACAAAGGCTACACATTCTTATATAACTCTTTAAAAAGAAGTAAGTAATATAAAGTTTCCACTGCAAAAACCACTGATTTTAACAAGTACCATACACGCCAATAAATCTTGTCAAGACAATTACGAGTTTCAATGCAGCAGTTCTCTCTCCATTTTCTTTAATTAAACCAAGTGATCTGAATTACTAGGTGTATGTTGGTGGATTTTTTTGCAAGACACAAACGCAGAAATAAAAATGCTATGTATTCCTACATGAGTATTGATGAAACACTGTACTTTTTTTTTTTGGTACTATAAACCTTGTTCTAGGTGCATACTTATCACAGCTGGTGATAACTGCTAAGCAAACTCTTCACTTTTGAGTTACTGGAACTTAGAATTGGTTTAGATTACTGTAACATTTTCTAATAAACATACAAAAATATGAACTATTCAAGACCACTTAGGTTACAATAGGCTTTGAACTTGTTCTCCATTTTCTCCTGAAGCTAGTTTACATCAGCAGGTCTTATCCTTCTTCCAGCAATTCTGCAGATTCTTCCAAG
The DNA here is from genome assembly GCA_033628505.1 of Tringa tobata. Lineage (NCBI taxonomy): Eukaryota > Metazoa > Chordata > Aves > Charadriiformes > Scolopacidae > Tringa > Tringa tobata. Next base: position 5,733,794 of record JAHREE010000287.1, on the reverse strand, counting down.
CTGTGGCTACTAAGCACATCTGAGTAGAAGACACTTGCAAACTTACTGTAAAACATCTGACCCAGGTCTGTGCACAACTTACTGAATGCAGTATTTTTGAGCAGAACAGCAAAAAGCAACTTCGGGATCTTAGCAACTCTGTCGTCATATCTGTTCTGACAGCTTATAATGAAATAGCATGGGGAGAGACTGTTCTTAAGATGATTTATATTTAATTTTTATCTTTGTTTCATATTACTTATTTAAAAAGGGTGACACTTGAAATGAAGTGACTATAAAATTGTTCTTATGGAAGGTGCCATAAATCTTATGTATAATAATTTATGTCAAAAAGGTTCATGATATATTCTCAGCTTCTTTACTGGTCAATTTTCTAAACCCATTTCCTCAGCATGTAAGAGCACATACTTAAAGAGCAAAACTTCACAGAAGGTGTCCACTATACAAACACTTGATGAAAAAAACCAAAACCCTTACATAAAAAACTTCCAGTATAGTCCAGATAGACAACATCTGAACAAGACAGACAAAGAGATGAAACCTGTGTGTAAAGAATGGCTCACATGCTTTTTATTTCTTTGCTGACTTACATGTATACAGATATACAATGCCGTAAAAATATCAAGTTTGCAAACACACCATAATGTTAGAAACTACTAGGACCACAAAACATTCACACAAATGACCAAGAGGATGTTCTTCCTTGTTTTCTTTCTCTGTCAAGATCCAAATGCCTTCCAATGCCTGCTGCAAGCTGCTTTTGATGCAGTGTAGTATGATCTGTCATTAAACACTTTTCTGACATTCCAACAAAAAATGTCAGCCTGACTCTCGAGCTGTGGGCTAGACAGGCAGGTGCTGCCAGGGACCTCCTATTCAACAATTCAGTGATTGAAAATCACTTAGGGGCAGTTCTCTGGCAGGTGTCTAAGAGATAAATTAAGAGCAGCCACATGTATCAATCCTGAATCTAAAAAGCCTATCTCAGAAAAAATTCTCAAGCACATTTTCAGTCCATTAGAGAACCATTTGCTCTTCACAACAGGAAGAAGATGCACCAATTATTTCACTTGAGAGTGAGTTGGTTTCTAGACTTTCTTTCAGAAATACTCTAAAATGAGATGAAGCATACAACGTCTTCATTCCTCTACTACCAGAAATTTTCGTCAACATAAAGGCTTGCCAATCCTAATCACCCTAGTGTGGCTGAGGCATTTCTAGTATCAGGACACGGTGTTTCCTCCCAATATGACGTTCACATTTCACCTTAAAGCAAAAAACTCACCTCCTTTTTCTTTCACACAGCTCTTGTCTCCTAGATGATTTCTGGATTTTGCAGCTTCAGTGACCCTGGGCATTCCTCTTTACGTGTGCAGGTCCACACCTCTTCAGAAATGCTCTGGCTTTTCCATACAACTGTCATCTAAATGCGTAACAGCTGGGTCAAGACTTGCTAGGAAAATTCTAGCTGTCATCAGGGCATCCTCTGGCAGGGTCCAAGTGACTTGGATGATATGTTTCTATCTCTGACATCTGTGGGGTGCTACCTGTGACTTCATCTGCATCCTCATCAGACACAACAGCATTTTGAAGGCCTTGACATGCTCAGGTGGATCAGCAAAGCATAATATGGTTTGTATGAATAACTTTGAGGCCTTCTTCCATATAATTTATGGGAGGAGTAGAAGCTGCTTAGTCTTGCATATAATGTGAATATATATACACTGACTCTTTGACCGATAAAAACTATTCAATCGGTAGTCAGAGTTCTTCAATGGAAAGTCTAACATAGATACCAATATACTTGCCTCATACAGATTTTACATTTGCCTTGTTGGTTTCCTTCAAGCTCCTTTGAGGGATTGGTTTGTGTCTCTCCAACTGAGAAGGAACTGAGATAGTGCTGTGAGTGCTCTTCTCAATGTACTGATGTGCTGAATATAAGTGATCTTTGTGCAAAATACCAAAAAAGTGAAAACATTTGTGTCTCACTTATTAATGCAGACATGAACTATGCAACACCAGGGACTTTACAGTCACATTTAATACATGGCTTTGAACCTTTCTTATTCCAAATATTTCAAAATATTCTAAACAGGCAAGGAAGACAGAATGGCTAAGTAACCTGTGACTGTGTCACTCATCATAATATGGAGTGCTTCACAAATCACCTGTATTTATACGATGTCCACAGAAAGTAGAAATGGCACTATCTATTTTGCAGGCAGAGCAGACAGCCATGAAGATTAAAAAATCTTGACTGATTTTAGATGTCTGATCTGAGACATTATGACCTGTTTCACTGAGTAGTCAGCACCCCATTATGCTTTAATATTCAAAATGGATTTCCCTCTGGCTTCAGCTGGATGTGCTCTAAACGCCTCCAAATCATGCCTCCAAGGTACCTAGCTAAGCACTCAGCAAACCAGTGACCTCCTTTCCAAACTCTGGCTGGAGTGACTTGCTTACCTGCACAAAACAGCTCTCTGGGAGAGGCAGGGACAGAATGCAAATCACAAGAGCAACACTAAATGGCTTTGGCATGTCCCTTCTTGTGATTCTGGTCTTACTCACTATCACTTTCAATTTTGCTACCGAGATAGTACTGTTGGAGTTGGTAGTTTCTTATACTGTATGTTCCTGATTCATCATCTGAGAAAATCTGTCTTCTGTCCTGAATGCTAAAAGAGTTTATGTAAAAAAACCCCAACAGTGATAAGTGGAACTAATTCTTGCTTCTTAATACATGCAGCACAACAAGGTTAAATTAAAGTTGCATTTCCTAGTTTTTGGATACTCAGCCTTCCAGTCTTACAGATAGTCATAGTGTGGGAAATGGGTAGAGGAGGAAAATGGCAACATATATGTGTAATTTTCCAAGATCCAAAAAAAGAAAATAAATCTATACCTTACCTAAGTAACATGACATTATACTGAAGCTCAGGAATTAGAGAAACAGCAGAGCCACAAGGCTGAGCACTCAGGTGTCTGCCGATAGAAACTGACTGGATAATAGTAAACAGTAACATCACTGGAGATCTGATGGAGATCGGATGTATACCCATACCACTGCTCCGTGTCTTCTACCAGACCCCACAGTATCTCAACACAGGTCTAATATCTTGATGATTTAAGCCCTGGGTTTGATGCTCAGCCTCATAACTACTTCCAGTCACGCTCTGTCCCAAAACACAGGAAAGTGTTCCCCTTTTACCTCCTTTGTTCATTCTGCTTCTTCTCTACATTCTTCCTCTTTTGGACCCAGTTCAGTCTCACTTTCACTGAAAAGTCTTTCTCCTCCTTTATGCTCTCCTCTTACATTGGCAAGAGCGAATCTCCACCCCTACCCAGACTGAGCATCACCTCCTGTTCCCTTACTCTCATCGGTTCAGCCTGACTCTTTCAGCAGTCAACTGAATTTTTCCAATTTAACTTCTTCCCCTTCTCTAATCAGAAATGATGGCTTATTCCTCCCTAATTTGGTGACCCCTTGCAGCTACTATTGAAAACACAGAAGTTTTCATTTCAAGTGCCTAAACACAGCCTGGCCCAGAGCTGCCCACAGCCACAGCTGCAGAGTCCCGCTGAGGCTCGGTGTTCCCAGCACGGAGCATCCTCAGTCGCCCCGCTGGGAATGCAGGGAAACATTTCAGGGGCAGAGAAATTTAAGCTGCTTAGTGAACACACAAATCTTCAGAGGTTTTAGCTTTTAGGTTCCTTTCAGTCTCTACTGAATATATATATATGAAGTATAGCATTTTATAGCCTATTTCTCAGCCAAAAATGTACATATTTTACCAAAAATATCTTGCTCCAAGACATACATGTATAACAGCATTCAAAGAAAAGGCCTGTGTAAAGTCTGTGTAAAGATAGCCTTTTCCCCTTCTTTCCTATGTAGAATCATGTCTACTGTAATAAAACTAAAGTAAAAAAAAAAAAAAGTAGGGAAAAACTCCGTACCAACTACTAAGGATTAACACAAGTAGCTGAAAAACAGGATTTTATAATGAGAAGTGTTAGGCAACCCTAACAACAGACCATCAACCCTCTTTATAAAAATATAAAGTTCACACAATTAATTTAATTACAAAACAAATTCTAAAGAGAAGATGGAGACAGAAAAGCAGAAGGCGGTAAGTTTACAGAAATCAATTAAAGGTCTGTTGAAAAGGTGCAAGAAACACAGAGGATGAAGTGGGAGAGCAGGTAGAGATGAAGGGAGCACTCAGTGCACAGAAAAGAATAACAGCTCTGGTGTATTTTATTTGATCAGACTGGCAATCTACAAGAATAAACAACATCAAAGAGATTTTTGTCCCATTTTTTAACAAAATAAGGAAACCAGCAGGCATGCTTCTGTGTACGTGTTTCCCACCACAACTTCTGAACCAGCTGTACAATTTCAATCCAGTCTGACAAAAAGGATAAGGGAATCCAAAATATTAAGTCTTGTTTCTATGAGACTAGCCAGCTGGGTAAAGAAAAGAGACCCTGTTATTGTCCTGCCTTGTGAAAGGCCAGAACTTCAGTCATCAGACATAGGAAAATCCATTTATCTGCAAAACAAATCCATGAAAAACAACCCAAACTCCCTTCGTTTTACTGTTCAATGAACTTTTTTTTTCTTTTGCTTTTCTTTTCAATAAATAATGCCATTTGCAGTTATACTCCACACTGGTATGTGTCTTTAACATAGACATATATGAAGACATTTAACATGAAGGCTCTTTCTGTCTTTAACATCTTTGGTTTTTTTACATCCGCATGTTTCAACTGAGTTTGCCTCAGGAGAGCATGTTCTACCTCACCTTGCCACAAGTTGAGCCTTCACCACTGATCGTGAGATTCAGGTAAAATCCTCCAATTTGGAGAATTTACCTTTACTCTGCAACAGCCTTCCACAGTGTTGCATAGATGATCATGCCAATGCAAAAGGCAGCAGCTGACAAGCAAGGGCTGCCTGCCTTGCCTTGCCTACTTCTATGAATTTGAAATGAAACCGCTGATGTGTTCTACAGACTAGCACAGGAGAGAATTCAGTTGATATATAAAAGTGAGATTTCACTCTGAGATCCCTTTCTCCCTAGGCTCTCCTTACACCCCATTGTGCTTGCACCCCAAGGGCTGCTCTGACCTCGCATTAGGGCAGCGTGAAGTCATTGGCTCCAAAGAATCAAATTCTCTCTACTTTGTTATATAACTTGAGAGACTACTTCCCAACTCAGTATGATCTTGCCTAATGAAACTAGTCTACGCACCACGTACTGCTTTAGGAGAAGGAAATCAATATTATAGAATCACAGAATGATACAGGGTTGGAAGGGACCTCTGGAGATCGTCTAGTCCAAGCCCCTACCAAAGCAGGTCCACCTAGAGCAGGCTGCACAGGAATGTGTCCAGGTGGGTTTTGAATGTCTCCAGAGAAGAAGACTCCACCACCTCTCTAGGCAGCCTCTTCCAGTGCTCTGCCACCCTCAAAGTAAAGAAGTTCCTCTTCATGATTAGAAGGAACTTCTTACGTTCAAGTTTGTGCCCGTTACCTCTTGTCCTGTCACTAGGCACCACTGAAAAAAGACTGGGACCATCTTTTCTGAAAGACTCTTGACTTGTTCATTAACAAAAGTTTATTTGATCCAACTGCTACTAGACATTGGAGAACTTGGCACATACATTTTCCTGATGTTTCCAAGAAGTGGTAATGATGGAATATGGAATGCTAGTATACTATATTGCCACATGGTGATTTACTTGAATAATTTACATTTGGAGAATGGGAATGAAAGTGGAAAGATATTATGCAAATTAAATTCTTAGTTGTGCTTCTTGATGCCTGTACATTAGAAAGAGATTTCAGTAAGTATGAGGAAATTGAAAAAAAATATTTAAAAATCTCTCTTCTGCTGTTTGTAGCAAAAGTAGGTTAAGTTAAGCACCTGAGTGTAACTATTTATAGTCTTGAAGTTCTAGTAGTACAATATACAGCACGCAGATTCTAGATTTAGGGAAGGTTGGTTTTGTTTGGGTATGAACTTAAAAGAATGAGTACATGGAGGAAAAAATCTACAAAGTGCACTGTGGTCTTCAACACAAATGTGAAATCAGCCTGTGTGCATCTGCACATGAGGGAAAGTAAAAGGATAATTAACATAGTACATGAAAAAATGAATGGGTTTTATTAGTCCTGGTAACAAGATATTGTAAGGCTAACCTCCACTGTGATCAAGCCAAGTGTATAAGTTAATCAGGACCTTCACTAAAGTATTTCTATTAACACTTTCATCTTGCCAGTGGGAATTATTTATAAAACCGTTTTCCACTGCTAGCATGACAAGGTGATCATTAACGTAGCACAGGCCATGCAAAGGAACAAAATTAAAAACACGCGAAAGTGGCATTACACTGGTACTGTAAGCAACTGCCATAAATAATTCTGCTCCTCCGAGTGATTTCAACAGTCTTGCTCTAAATCTAACAAATCAAAAGCCCTTTATAAAAAGTCTAATTCTCAAAATTTAAATTTCTAGGCTTCCCAAGGATGTTTAACTTGACTTTCTCATGCATGAGAAATCAATTTGTTCAGCCAAGTCAGTTCCGAGTCCCCCTTGTAAGAGCTCATTTGGAACTGATTATAGAAAAAAAAAAAGACATTGAGTTTTACACATCTTAGGTTTTGAAGTAAGAGCCCATTGTATCCAACAACTGCTTCCCCCCCATCAACACACCACAAATTAAAGCAACCAAATCGGTGGGAAAACTTAGGGAATCGGTAATACAATAAAAACACCTTTCATTCTCGGGTGCTGCTTTGACTCTGGCACAGGTAGGTACTATCTTGGTCATTAAAAATGCTGAGTGCTGACTTACATGAAAATAAGCTGGTGGTTTAGATTAGTTTGCAAAGGTATTTATATTCCCTACCTCACTCCCACCCACACATACACAAATGAAATTCTGTGTGCAAAAATCTGCTTGCAGAAATGCATCACCTCATTCTTGGTGAAATACCTCTCAGTGCAAAATGACGTTACAAATAAATACCAGTATCCTACACGCACGCCTTGAAATGGGGCATGGGCCTTTATGGGACAAATCTTTTATGCAGGGCTCTGAGCAGATTTTCAGCATCATTCTTGCAGAGGTGATATGATATGTTGCAACGGGCAGAACAAGGGGATATTTGCACCGTTGATCTCTGCTCAATCTTTGTTGCTTAAAGACAGAGACCTTTATGCTCCACAGCTGTTAATTAGAGTTTTCATAAGCAAAACATTTAAAAAAATAAATTTATTGTTTCCCATAGCACTATAAATGCACCTCTTAACATTTTGGTATTCTTTCTACATATAAGATAGGTATTTAAATTGACATTTCATATATTTAGCTTAAATATGAACAGTTTACAAACTATGTGTCTACAGTACTGAGACAGACTTTTAAAGTTTTGCAAATTTAGGGCTATGAGGTAACAAAGGCATGGAAATAATTAATTGACAACTTGTAAAATTTAGCAAGCTCTCCAGCCCATCACGTCATTTCAGCAGGTATCCATCCCACCTAAGCCTTTATGAAGAACACTCTGTGTGTTATGAGTGTGCCTAGCCAGGGCTCTCCCAAATCTTCCTGATCAGAACTTCTAGAATACAATTCTCAACTGCACTGCACTTCAAGTTGATACTCGGGATACCAAAACATCAGAGATGCTGGGCTATGTTTATTTGGACTTCTGCATTTTAAGCAGTCTGAGAAGCAGAGGAGTGGTTGCAGGTTATGGATAACTAAAGCCTTTTTGTGTACAGTACCAGTTCGAACAGCACCCTGTTTGTTCCAGCTTTCACCTGTGCTGGGTAATGAATGATTGAAAAATTAACACCAACTTCCATATCCTGATTTTCCACTATGTCTAACCCGTGGCGGGATGCTCTGAGAAACGGAGCTCCCTATAAAAGGAATTATTTTTTTTTAATTGTATGTAACTCCCTTTCATTCTTTCAGTGTTGTTCTTTCTCCTATTCCCTTTACCCAATTCATAGTTATTAAACAATCTTGAAGCAACAGGATTTCTTTTCCACTGTTGTTTTTCTGCCTGTTTTGCTTTCTATAAAGTATTATTTTTTTTTAATACCTGTCCTATATCAAAATGCTCAGGTCTGTAGCCACTGGTCTCTCAAAAGAAATCTCTTGGGACAGCTTTCCCCTTTCATAGCAACAGTGAAACAGAAGGGGTAGTAATAATAAACTTAGAGAACTGCAGCAACTTGTCAGCAAAGCAACGCAATTTGTGCTCAGACTTAGTTTTTACACATGAAGGACAAGCTGCAACATTATTACTGCAAGTTTCATTTCGGCTTTTTTTTAACCAACAAAATTGGAGTCTTTTTATTCAAATAACACATTTGAACCTTGGTATAACAAGAGCTCAATGCAGTAACAAAACGTCATACAGATTGCAGGCCAATCTGTAGATCCTGCAATCTTCGGTTATCATGGAACCTCTGTTATGTCTCTAAATAAATCCGTTAAAATCATATTTCAGAAGCTTAGGTATGATTGAAAAGCTGAATATTTTTGTTGATTCTTAGCACGCCCACAATTAGCAATGTAGAATGTCAGCTATAAAAAAAACACAAAACAAACAAGAAACCAAAACAACAAAAAAACCACCACAACTCTTCATGACTGAGCTGTAAAAACTAGTCAACGTAGGGCACATAATACAATTTATTTTCACCTGGCATTCCTTGACATGCAAGGTTCAGATTGGATATTAGGAAAAATTTTTACACTGAAAGGGTTATTAAGCATTGGAATGGGCTGCCCAGGGAAGTGGTTGAGGCACCATCCCTGGAGGTTTTAAAAAAATGGGCTGACATAGTGCTTAGAGACATAGTTTAGTGATTGGGGGTGTGTGTGTGTGTGTTGTATGGCTTTTTGTTTTTTTTTTTTTTTTTTTATCAGAGTTAGGTCGATGGTTGGACTAGATGACCTTAAAGGTCCCTTCCAACCCAGACAATTCTATGATTCTTTGTCTCTTTTGTGAAGAGAGTACTTCTGTTCCAAAGGCTTCCACAGCTCTGGCTCTTCTGCACTTCAGCTCACCCAGAGAAAGCACGAAACATCTCTGTTTGCAAGAATGTGATCAGTCTTTCAGTTCTTCTTTACTTCTGGAGAGACTCGCTTTGCATAGTTTACTGGCCTGGCTTGCAAAACTCTTTTTTTCAGTGAAGACAATTAACACAGCTAATTACTTTTTCTGTAATCAATCCAGGAGTGAAAGCCAATCCAATAAAAGATACCTACACAGATTTTTAAAATTGTTTTTAAACACTAAAATACCATACCCCTCTCAGAAATAAAGTGCAATATTTTAAAAGCAGAAGATGATCGAAGTGGTGTTATTTTGCATGTATCACAAGGGCACACATTTGTTAAGCTAACAGGGACAACACTTTCACAGAAAGTGTATCAGAAAACCGGGTTTCATAAGCCTAGGAAGTTTCATAAACAACTACAGGAGGGCATGAATTCACTTTGGCTTCAACTAAATGGTTCTTCATTAATATTTTACTAAGACACAAAGACTTCAAGTTTAGCAGGTAAGCTGTGGATAGCAAACAGCCTTCCTCTACGCTGGCTTTGTCACTACAGAGAAAAGAATTGGCAACAGAAAAAAAAATAAGAGGCAGACAATACATGCAGTGACGGGTCCCTGAACCCAAAGGTAATTACCAAAGAGTTTTCTGAGCAAAACTTTAAGCCCATTTTCTATCTTTGTCAGCCAACTCTTCCTTGTATCTAGGGACAATAGCTAAACATTATTCAAGAGCCACTATTAAACTAGGAAATAATCATATTACAAATGCAATCTAAGAGACCTTAATTACTTCCCAATCAGATCTTCCAAAAGTTTTCATAACAACACGAGATATTTTAGGGTATAAAACTAGAATGTCATATAAAAAAGAAATATTATTACAAAGACCCAAAATATACCTATTAGCATAAAATATGATAGAACTAGGCTACAGGTCAAATCTGCTCCTCAAAGAGCCCTAAATTTGTTCTAGCAGTGAGACCAGATGCATTCATTTACACTCCTAGACCTCAATTCTTTCATCCTTGCAACTGACCTGTAATTGTTACCTTCTTAGAACTATTACATGAGATGTAAAAAACCCCAAATTATAGCTTCTAGCCACAGTAAGTATTTCATAATCTCTACCACGTGTCATTTTGCTTTCTGGAACAAACTTCCTAAATGTAAGGTCACCAGAGTCATCAGGTAGTCACCAACTAGCACAGGTATTTACCATCTATTCAGTTTGCCAGGATTTAAATGGTCATTGTTACACATTTGTCTCTCTGCATAAATCCTACTCTGTGCATGTGCATAAGGAAGTATTCACCACTAAAAGCACGGAAAGGAAAAAAGATGCAGCCAGAGATATTGTCCCTTACGCAGAAGACTGAACGTTCATTTTAAGGACAATGTTGTCCTTTTTCTCTGTGAACCCCATTCTACTTATGATCCTACAATTACAGATAGCCTAAGTACATTATCAGTGATGTTACCTTCCATGCTTTACAGTACTTTTCAGTAACATCTAGTGCACTTCACTGTGCAGAGTGTTCTCGGCAGCACACCCGCTGCTTCCCTCGCTAGGGCCCGCTTCAGAGGATTCCCAGAACACGCAGGCAGCTGTTTGACCTTTCCTCCTGTCCTCAGCAGGCCTTATCTAATATAACCCAAGAGCTTTCACCACCGTACAGTGTCGCCCGATGCGAAGTCCTACACCATGTTTGAATATAATGCTGCAAACGGCTGCCACTACTTTACACCTCTCCACTGAGGCTGCAAGGAGCGTTTATAACACAGGCTAGCACATAGACTGCATGCACAACCTTTTTAAAATACATTTCATTTGCAGAATATCATCTTGTTCTGCAAGAGGATCAGCTCTGCTTTGCTGTGAATTTTTTCTGCTTTTGATTGTACTGTGTCTTTATCGTGCTCTCTTCTGCTTCTACCTAGATGGGTCTTGTCTATGGGCCTTTTCTGCTTTCCACTGCCTAAAGGCCATTTGGATAAATGCCACCTCCCATTTAAATCCTAACATTCAGCTCAAAAGACTCCCCTTTCACAGCAGGCTTCGAAATCCAGTTCTTTTTAGTGAGCTGCGCATATAGTTACCAGAATGCAGTTATCAGGACTGTCAAAGCAGAAGAAATCCTGGAGCTGATCCCAGAAAAAAATTTCATTAACCTTCCTTCCACTTGTCCCCAATACAAGGAACATAAACATATTTTGGCTAACATGATTAGCAGTTTTCCATTAGTAACCCAGATGACGCTGTGAGAACTTCTGGCCCATCCCCAAGCAACTCGTGGCATATCACAAGATCTGACTGGGAGATTTTTCTGACCAACTGATTCCAAAATCATAAGAGACTCTCAAGGTAGCTTGACAATCATGGATGGCAATAAGTACTTTTAAAATGTTCTTTCCAGTTTGCTGTTTTTTCCTACCCAGGGCCGTAGGAAAGACCTGACATTGATCCAATTTTGGGAAGCTCTTAACTTTCCGCATCACAGCGGTTGATGTCATGTATCTAGAATGAAAATGTTCAGTCTTCTGTATGCAGCTGTAGCCATTCACAGCACTACCCACCTCCATTTTTCAGACTGCTCCAAGCAGCAGTTTTAGCACAGCTCTTTCTACAGGCAAGTTTTAACTTGGTGCTTTTTTTAACCCTTCCATCAAACCTCTAAATAGAAAAGAAATTAAAATCTCTGAATAGAGAAGAAAACACACGAGTCTGACTTACATCAGGAAAAGGGAATCTTGTCACCTACGAACCTGCCACAGACTCCAGTTAATGCATCCTCAAAACATTTTGCATGCATGTAGTTCCTTAGTTTATGTTCAGGTCATTACCGCTTATTTCTCAAAGCCAGGCAGCTGCCAGAACTGGTTTTAAGAGCCACAACTAAAGGAGTTGTTTGGGGCCCCAGAGGTCTATTAGCCTAACCTGAACATCAGGGCAAGTCATCCACTGCATGAGAAAAGCTGAACCCTACACATTAATCTTTGTCCAGGATCAGAGTAACCTGACACTTGGTTTATCCACCACAGTCCTCCCACTTGCCTCACTAGAAGACTATGCCAACACAGAAATAGAGCCAAAAAAAAAAAAAAAGGTGAATCTGCCCCCAGGTTTGGCAAGAGGATGAACACCTCAGTCGCATGAAAAGGAAAGTTCTGAACATCTTGGTAGTACCTCTCCTTTATAGACTTCATTAAGTGAGAGACACAGCAATTTGCAACTTGCACAGCAGTGGGGCACAGGTTCTGACCCCCAGTTACTTTCCATCTCTGTTGCCCCAAAACGGACTTAGCACCTCATAAGTAAATGGTCAGGTCTGGGGAGAGGAGAGTTAACATGCCAATGAACTAAAGCTTTAAGAAATCTATTAACACATTTACCCAATGGTAAACATGTGGAAGAAAAGCTCCTTTTACTATGGCCAAAGTTGCGCATACTTTAAAATAATAGTTTGAAAACACTGTTTCTCAAATGCCAACAAGCACTTGAGGCAACAGTTAAAGTAAAATATCTCTTTGCTGTTTCCTGTACAGTATGTGGGATGCTCTTACCATGCAGATGAACACTACCAATGACAACACTATTTTTAGCATTTTAGGTTTCCCCAGCATTTACTCTTAGCTGTTTCACTACTAACTGGAGCAGATTAAACCTGAGTCACTTGTCCTGAAATACTTCACGGATCAGTCGTAAAGGACGTTTGGGGTACAAGTTTTGGGATCATGCCAGTCACCAATGATTTGCTGATATCACCTGTGGTGGTGATGATGAATGCCAGACCATTATGCTTCATTAACATCACACAGACCGTGTTATCTCTTATCTCTCACTCAAGTGATTTATTAGATCTTCTTAGGGCATATAATGCATGAAAACTTCTGCACAGCTTTAGGTCACTGAGGAGGATTTTTAGAGGATAGGAACAAGAAACATAAATCTGAGCAGAACTTCCTTGCTCCTTGTCTCTTCCAAATGTTAATATAGTTATTCTGATCTTCTCTTAACTTCTCCTTTCCAATCTCTGATAAGGCTTATTTACACCACACCGCCCCAAAAAATTCCACATGCAAATAAGCCTTCTTGCACACACCTTCATGAGAGGCACCTACTCTAGATTCATGAAGAAGTTCATTTTGAATTTAACTTCCATATTCATAATGTGTAAAAATAAATAAATAGAGGCACAGGAAACAAGCAGCCTTGCTTTTCTTCATGCCAAGGAGACAGCATGGTTCACAAAGAGAAAGGTTCTACTCAGTCAAATGCTAAAGCCTGGAAAGGAATTCAAAGTCACCTTTAAAATGCTTTATTTCTTTCATCTAATTAAATGATATTTTTTCTTTTTCTCCCTCAAGCAGCACATCTTAACTTCTCCCTTTACTCACTTTTATACTCTCTAGTCGAAAAGCAAAATAAAAGTTGCTGAAAGGCTCCTATGTGCATTCAGTCTGGCAGAGTAAGATAGGGCTGAGATACTGTGGGCCACCAAAACACAGGCCAAAACCCAGCAGTGAAGACTTCCACAAGAAACTCAACCCAGTCTCCTCTGTAGAATGGTGCCACCCCCTTCCCAAGAGGATGCTCTTCAGAGAGGGAGTCAGTTTCTTTTCTTTTTTGCTGGTGAGTCAAAAAATAGGACATTTGTCATTGTCACTGATTATTTTTTTCTGAAGATAAAAAGTAGAATCTATCAGGAAGGGAACAACAATTAAGAGAAGAAAAGAGAGCTTTGCATTGCCTTTTGTTCAGAAACTCCTAGCACAGCAGTATCATTTATTTCTTATTTTTTAAGCATGTGAAATGGGAACAGAAGGAACAGCATTAATAAATCTGAATTTCTGGCCACAGGATTAAATCAGCAATATGTTCAAAACTGACTATATGCTTTATAGCCCCAATCCTATTCTCCAAACTACTCAAGAAGTAAGGGAAATAATAAATACATTGGACTGATCTCCGAAGACACCTAAAATGCATCCAGTGATGTTGGTGCTCTTGATTGTGCTGCAGCCACACAACTCCCAGCCCATGAGCTCATTTTGCTCATCTCTATACTATGCTGCTATTTCACAGCGAATGTAGCAGCAGGTTCCCAAAGGCCTAAATAATATTCGAGAAGAATATTTAGGCTGCTAAATAGTTCAGGCACTTTCAAAAGACTCACTCAAGTATGTGAATCTAATTGCTCATCTAAGCTCGATTCAGCTCAATTTTAAAATTCAGCTAACTGGTGCTAATGCTGACAACACTAAAAATGCTCTTAAACCAATTTAAGGTTAATTTGGTAGTTTACCAACATAAAGGTTAAGCTGACTAAAGGTAATTTTTATATGGAATTTTATAGAATTGCACTGGCTTAGCTATAATAGTAAAAAATAGTTTATTCAAATTTCTCTAATACTGACAAGCTCATAGCTTTACTTAAGGTAATGCTTGTCTAGACAAGAAAAAGCCATAGAGGAAAATGACACCACTGAAGACAATTTTTGTTCTAGCACTGAGTTACGTGAATTTTTCAGGCTATTCAGTAAAGCAATCATCAGTAGAGAAAGAAAACTCCTATTTCCCTGACTTAAATGATCTTCTTTCTTGTAAGGAGTAACCCTCCTGTATAAGAAATGCTGCTGTGAATAGGTCTAGACTTTACACAGCCATGGGTCACTAATTTAATTAGATTTCAAAGCAGCTATTCTACATTTACACTGAATACAATACTTCCTGTACCCTCCCTCATACTAAAAGGAATAAAACAATCCCCCAGAAGTTTACACCTCAATGCATGAGGAAACAACAACAAAGTGTACATACAATACCTTGAATTACAGATGGGGTTTATATTGTTCAAGTTATTAGTAAAACCTTAACTACCTGCTAAGTCGGTATTTTTAGCAAGGAAAACAAAAGGCTTTCTCCTTTCTAGTGAGATAGGATTCTGTTTGACCTGCTCTGCTCAGAAAATAACTGCCCTCAGCCAACCTCAGTGACTTCCCCTCCTAATTATGAGCTTTTACACATATTCCAAAATTAAATCAAGCTTCTCTGTAAGAATGAAAGAAAATTTAAAAATTAACTTTACTGGTAACCGTGGAAGTTCTTGCCTTCTGTAAAAAAATAATATGGTTTTCTTTGGGGGGGCAGAGGGGATGTGGAGTGTGAGAGAGAGAGATTGAGAGTAGGGTAGAGCAAGCATAGGAGCCCTGCTGTGTACCAGGGTTTGGTTTTCTGAGCTTTTCTCCTTTCAAATTAAAATGGGTACTGCAGTTTTCACAAGGTTCTTCTATCACATTTATTACCCCGAGTTTCAGACTCTGCAAGGTTACTGCTGTCATAATTTGAGTGATCCAAAGCTGCATGGATGAGTTACTTGAGGAAACTGGGGGTTTTGCCCTCACTAGAAGTAATGAGCTAATAACAAGAAAGCAAGTTCATATTCTCTTCCAGGAGTTCACATAACATTTCCAAGAATTACACAAGATAGGAGCTGTTACTGGAAGTGAAACCACACTAATAGACAGGATCATTTGCCTTCGGTTTCACCACCTATAAATGACCTGAAAATACCTATTAGTTGACACAATCATTCTGCTACACGTTTGTACTGTTATTCGACATGCATGTAAATGAAAAAAGTCCTGTAACAGTTACATGAACAATCTATGCAAAGAAGTCTGTTACTATTATCATCAACAGTCCAACTTCATATTAAGCTAGTGCCAACACTTCTGGCAGTTCCTATGCTTGGATTTTGTGAGCAGCATTCCCAGTCCGTGTATGGGGAATTAAGAGCAGTAAAAAGGGGAAATACACCATAACTATACAGTGTAGTATTTCTGGAAATATAATGGCTGCTAGGACAGAAAAAAATTTGATGCACAAATGAAGCTAAAATTATAATAAACTCTTTACTCTCCTGTTAGCTAGTGGTAATGGCAATGAAATAAAACTGAAACAATTACAGAACGTATGAAAATGGGATTCTAACAATCCATTCCTCTTTCTGATCTCTTGAGTCATCTTTCTTTCTGATCTCATGATAATACTGCTGAGCCACAATGCTTATTTTTCATCATATAATGGAAATGAAAAGTCAGTCACTGTAAGATACCCAGCAATTTGTTATCTAATAAAAGGTTTAAACAGAGCCGGTTTACGGCTTCTAATGAATTCCAGTGTATCAGCTTAGATATTTTAAAATCAGTGCTGTGATGAAAGAGCTGACTTTCATGGTATGAAAACTGAGAAAGAATAAGTAGATATTTGAATGCAATTTAAAAATTGGCAGCAGAAAGAGCACTGGTGATCCATGAGATGTCTAAGCCCCAGACTCAAACATATTGCATACTCTCATGTGCACACAAAAAGAAAGGTAGTAAATGAAAATAACAAACAACATTCAAAATTAAACTTGTTTTAGTAAACAAAAGCCACAGGGGCAAAACTTCTTGCTCAGCTCCCCTAAAAGCTAGAAAGCAAAGCACAAGAAGTGAAAGAAGTTTAGTGGGGGAAAAAAGAGATCACAGGAATGAAAATGGAGATGGAAAGAAACTACATTCTGTTTTTTCAAAAGCAGTGTTCTTTGCTAGTCACAGATGAAAGAAACTGATTTCATTAAAAGCAGTTTAAGTGAAAAAACCGGAAAGGCAGAACTAAGTATAACTAAGGGGTTAATATAAGTTTGGTGAGTGGGTCCCCATCCTGATTAGGAACACAACAAATAAAAACCAATTATGATATTTCCTTGATTATGGTGATTATAGCTAAAGGTGCTTTAAAAAGTGGTAAGTTACACCTGGAAGCACTGATATGACGTTAGTACTAATTAGTAGGACAGAGCCCTTATCCAGCTACAGGGCAATACCCCTTGGCACAGGGATACGACAAGGGAGAATGGAGAAGATACAGGGAGCCAGAGAGAAAATCCAGCATCGCCTTATTTCCAGAGGAAGTACCATTTTGTGACATTTGAGGATGCGCCCCCAAAGGCCAGCATCGGGGACTGAAGCACACATATGCAGAGCCTCTTGGTACTCAAGAAAGCTGTAGCTGGGTCTAGATAAATTGCCAGAGCTGTGATGAGAGTGCTGGAATTTAACAGAAGATGAAAGCTGTCCGTAACACATCCCTCCTTTTACCTTCTCGTACCCCATAGCACTGTGCCTGAACAGTGCCAGCACAAAACCACATGAGCACACTCCTGGCTGCTTCTATCTACAGCAGTGGCAAACATACACTTTTACTGTCTTTTTTTACTGCCTTTTCTTTTTTTTTAAACGCCAGAGCTGCTTTATCTCCAGTCCAGCAGAAGTTCACATGGAGATTAATTTGAACTGACTGCAGACAAGTTGGTACAAGCATTACTGAGTAGCATAGACCAATAGGGACCACCAGAGAGAGATGAACTTAGTAGAAAATTCTAATTTATTCACAACACATGGAAGAATGCGTCAGCAAAGACTCTCAAAGTGAAGCACATTAATTAGTTAAGCCTACTCAAGTCTTGTGGCTATTTTAAAATTAATAAGGTTGAGTAAACTAGGGCATGCAGACAAAAAGGCCCACATCCTCGAACACACATTGTGGGTATGCTGAGAATTGTCTTTGTTGATCTGGATCTAAATGGATTTCAAGGTCTAATAATGAATCAATGAGCTGAATACTGTTTCCCAGATTCCTGTCTCTCTGTGACGAGGCTATTATAATTACCCGGGATTCAAAGAGTGTCTTCCACTGCATTGTATTAGAACAAAGCTGGTATTAAAGAACTTTCAAAATGTGAAATTATGCGACAGTTGACTCATCACAGCAAGAACCATAAAGCTGAATACTGCCGTTGTCTTTTTTATATACCCATGTAACCATATTCAAATTATACCAAGAGTAAAAGCAAAATAATAAAGCATGGTGGGTGTCAAACATTATCTTATCTGCTATTACCTCCCATGGTATGTGTAAGAAATGCATGGATCACTTTACAGTTACGAAGAAGGTTGTGATGAAAAGATAAATACTTTTGTCTCCCAAGTATCCAATAATATTTAAAAGTAAAGAAAAATTAACATACCTGTTCCTTCACTGCTCTTTTTTTCAGACTGTGCCACTTGTACAACCTCAGCAGCAGCGTCCCTTACTACCAAATCTTCATTCTGCAGCAGTAGAACCACACATTTCCACATAGCAAGGGTATCAGACAGTCCTATAGTTATTTATAGAGGAAAAAATAGAATTCTATTGCTTACATGCATTTGAAAAAGTTACAGAGCTCTGTTTCTACACCTAAATACAACAAATACAGTGTAACACTGAAACACGGGCAGGAGAAATGCATTGGTAAACCATGGGAAGACAACTGGCAATATGGTGAAAACATTTTCTCCATGTGTGAGCTTTATCTAGGTGGTTGACTGGTTGGTTTAAACAGTGGTCAACAGATATGAGAATGGATCTCTCTTAATCCGGATTCAAGTCGTACATGCTCTGAATTTTCTATTTCTAGGAGTGCAGAATTCCTGTTTGGCAACAGTTTTGCCACTGGAGATCAACCAATGCACTGTGATCATGGATTTGCTGTTGCAATCTGCCTGGAGCAGAAGCTGCCAAACCAAGTTTTGTTCAGATACTGCCAGTAGTGCTGGCCACAAATGCTGTCCCCTGCAGGAAACAGCAAGCAATCCCACCTCCCAGCCATCTGCCCATCACCTTCTTCTCCCATATACACCTCACCCCACCACTCACCAACACGCCCTGCCACCCTTATACCCACTATCTGGTGGAAGCAAGCCAGGTTTAATCCATGTGGTAATTACCTGCACACAGTTAAAACTAATCAGAGACAACTGCCAGGAGGGAGGTGTTCATCTAGTAAAGCCCAAACAGGCAGATTCCACATACCTCCCCAGAAGCAATTCACATCTCAAGCCATACTCCACTTCCAAACCCTTGTGCCCTTTACTGGTGTCACACTAAGGATGACTAGCTGAAGTCACAAGGCTGTACTTTTAGGTTTGCTGGGGTACTTTCCAGCTGACTTTTCAGCTCTTGTCGAACACCCCCATTAAAGGAATCCACAGGAAGGTCTCTTTTAGAGGCAACCAGCTGTTTGACATTGCTTTCTGATAATCACAGAGAACAACTGAGTTGGTGCTTCGTTGCCGCGCTGTTTTTCTTCAAGCATGTTATCAACAGGTCTATCAGAGACTTGTATTACAAGGCTAGCCAGACAATTAGTTGTATTTCACGGCTTGGCCAAAATCAATTGCTTGAGGCTTTACTACACAGGCAGAAGCAGCATTCCCGTATTTCATATAACTTCCCTATGTGGGAATAGCACAGAGTATAATTATTTTAGGAAGAAGTTGCTTTTTTCTAGTATGACACACACAGTAATGTTATACTGGCACAGCTAGGGCAGAATAATTATTCCCTTCTAGATACCATGGCCAGCTTTCCCACCAAGACAAATTTCTGCTGTATCTCTGGGAGAGGTGGAAGTCTGCAAATGCATTTTCCAGGAAGACTTTTTCCGAACCCTCACGCAACATGATGGAGAGATGATGGGATCACCCAGAATGTACTAATTGATATTCACCCTCTTCCTCTTATGAACATAATTAATGGAAGCTTATGGGAATGACTACAACTCCATTTCATACAACCACAAATCTGTGATTACATGCAGTCAAGAAAGCTGATGCAGAACAAGACATAAAAGTCAAAACTGTTTATATGTGCATAACCTCTTTAACTTTAAGGGAATGATTCTGGTTTTATATCGCTACAACTTCTCACTGCGGTACTGACAAATTCACACTTGTGCTGACAATTCTAGGTAGTATGGAGGGTCAACTTTGCATCTTTCCTCCCCTGGCCCAATTTTCAAAGCAAAGAGCTAGTTCAGATGGCTCCTCCATTGAGGCCTTGGGGCTTTCTTTTCTGGGTTGTTTTGGGGGAGAACTAGAGGGAAGGTGTGTGTGTTTCTTCTTCTTTGTTTTGTTAAGATTTTATACAGGATACAAAGCTGATGCTATTTTTTTATGCTGGCTAATCTTCACATCTGGCTGATTGGAAAGCATAGAAACCAGCGACTGTTCTGACAAGATCAAAGAGGAAACTGTTCTCCATCAGCTATGGAACAGATCCAAATGGCCACAGATGAGAAGCGCAGCATTTGGGAGTTTTTCACTCCAATACCACCACTGTCTTCATTTGATATAAAATGATAATGTCTGTCCTAATAAGAGCTTTAACTAGGTGCTAGGGGTTAAGATTTCCAGAACTGACTCTATGAACGTTTAATAGTGCAATATCTACCTCATATAACAGATTTAGCTTTGTTAAATGTTATCAATACCTCTTAAAAGACACATCTCAAAATAAATAGCTGACTTTTTAAAAACACCACTATCTACAGTTTAAGAAATATACTATTCTTCTCATCTAATGAAAATTTGTATCCAGTTCATATACATGGACTTAAGCTACTCAAACTAAAAACTTTTAAATAACTACATTGGAATAAAATATCACAGAAACTAAAAGTCTTGCCTGTCTTGTTCAGAACACAAGATAATTTCTTTATCATCTATTCTTCGTCACCTATTTTTGCATATCTTCTGGCTCTCTAGTCACAAAATCCTCTTATTCTCTGTTTGCACAAAGCAGGGGGGAAAAAAAGACTAAAAGAACAAAACAGTGTCTTTTGCACAACAGACTAGAGAATTTCATGTAGCTTTGCCCCTCAGTCAGTAATGTATAGTTGAATAAGGCTGCGTAGGTATCTGTTTGTTTTCAAAAGAGATAGTCTAATGTTAACTAAAAAAAATATTCATTATATCTGGTAGGTATAATGTGATTCAGTTATTAATCATTCTTATAGTAGAATGTGTCCATCATTTCTAGCCTGAACCCTTTAACTTCAGCATTCAGCCAGCACAGCTTTGTTACACTCACAGTGTTAAACTAAAAGTATGTCCACACCACCAATAGAACATTTCAGAAAGAGTCTAGTTGGTTGTGAGCCAGTAAAGCTGTAGAGCAATGTAGAGTGACCTGGAGACATAACAGCATCTCATGTTATGGAGTTATTGCAAGAGGCTCTGCACTTGTGTCTTTTGTACCAGAATTTAAGTAAGTCTGTTTAGTAATTAAATCCTATTAAAATTTTTAAAAAACCCTGTTTGATGAAATCAAGTGTTTTGACTGTGTGTACATATATATGCAATACATTTTACGTCATGTATTAATGGGTTTCATCTAAAAAAGATCCAGAAAATTAACATTCAAACTACTCACCAAGAATGAGCTTCTCATTGATCAGAAGGAATGATGTTATCCCTTTAAGAACTTCAGCAGCTGCTAACAGCATTTCAGTCTGTTGCTCGTCTCCACAAAAACAAACTATCAGCTGAACCCATTTTTTCAGGACATCTTCTGAAATCTGAGGGCACAAAACATGTGAGAAGGCGGCTGTACAATCCAGTGTTACTGCTTACATTAAACTATGGACTGATGAAGAGATACTACTCATCAATAAATATGGGTTTTTTTTTCAAGGTGGTGAACCCCACTGTCCATTCCAAAGTTGGCTAACTATGTCACAGATAGTTAAGATGGGAGATTTTCTTTCAGTCAGAGCAGTATTCATAGGCAACTCTCTCGCTCTGTCCCTTCACACCAGACTCACCAGTGACCACACCGTCAAAGTGTATCTTTGTGTCCTCATTTCTTCTAAACACACAAGCCAAAGACAAATATACTGGACTATAACAAAGAGAAGTAATTCTTAGAAGTATCCCACACAAAGACAAATACATCTGGAAAAACAACTAAAAGCATATGAATCTTAGGCTTTGGTGATGATTGAATGCTTGGTAAAGGGGTGAATGCAGCTCCATCTGCCTCCTCTGCCGATACTGGGGATGGAATTTTTTTAAAATAAGATTGCTGAGGTACCTTAGGTTCTGATAGCATGTGCATTCAAAACACTGAAGGAATCTTCATGTTGGCTGATACGCAGCAAAGCTCGCTGCCCTAAAACATGAGGAATTAGAAAAAAGAACAGGAAAGAAATTTCCTGGTTCCTGTAAAATACAGTTGCCATCTTTTGGAAAACATTTAGTCCTCAGACATACGCTAGGAAAACTGCTACTTAGTAATAATGGGACAAAGCTTCGACTCTTTCCAATGTGTAGTGATGGCTACTACATTTTTTGCAGAAAGAAATAATGTGCATTAAAGCCGTAACTCAAATAGCCCTTCCAAGACCTGTAAACTCTGACCTCCATTGGGCCATAACTGGAAAAAGAAAGTCCTAAGTCCCAGAAGTGACCAAAAAAGGGCTGGGATCCCTTGCAAACACCACACTCAGGAGGGTGGTAGGTCAGTCAAGGTGCAGGAACCTCAAGCACAGGTTAGATGCAGAACATGCAAACTACAGGAGTTGGCATCCAGGCATGGCCACGAGCGAGTGTGCGCTACAGCAATTAGAAGGAAGCTCCAGAGGAAGAAAACCAACCAAACAGATGCAGACCTCATGCACAGGAGAACAGGAAAAGCAGCACCAGCTTGACCTGGAGACGCTTGAGGTATGTGTAACTAATTATATTTTTTTTCCCCTCTCTATTCTTTCCTTTTTTACTTATTTTTAATTAAAGGAAGTGAAAAACAGAACAGCCAAATAAGGTAAAGAAGGGAACCAATGAAAAGGTGAGTTGAGTTAAAGGGCAGAGAAGCATAGGAGGACTCATTAAGGGATAAATGAAACCTCAGTTGAACTCTGCATCATTCTGCATGGTACATGGCCATGTGCATTGCACAATGGGGCAGAGCAAGAGCATGCCCCACAGACTCTGTAACAGGTTAAAAAATAAAATAAAAATCTCCCAAGATTGTTACAATTATTCAAATTTTGAACAGACACACGGACTACCTAGAAAGACAGAACTTGACTTTTACCTATGGAAGAGAAACAATCCCTTCTACAGATACAAACCCAAAGAAAGAATTTAGACGGAAAACTGATGTCCTTGGTCTTTTACAAAGCAGAAAGCGCTCTCAGTACAGATGTCTTAGATCTCCTATGATTTACATGCTTATTAGAGAAAGTTGCTTTAGCAGTACTAGTTAAGATTCTTACAGCATTTTTCATTAATTCCTCTTTGTAAACCAATACAAAACTTCAGAGCAATAACACGTTCCACATCTATGAAACCAGATTCATATGGTTATTTTAATGTTTATAACTTGAAGTCCTTGCATTTTGTCTTTCTTAAACAAAAAGATTTAACATCATAAATCACATTCCCAATTCTTGTGTGCAAATCTGTGGCTTCCTGTTTTTTACAATGAGACAAGATTATTAGCACACAATATGAATCGATTCTGCTGCACATCCTATGAAAAATAACAGCTATATAAGGAAAAGAATAAATCTTCATTTTAAAACAGATCATGAGAATTTTGTCTATTTTAAAATATCCATTAAGTGTTTTTTTTTTCCTTAGCACTGCTCTGCACATACATATGTGACATCATAGACTGAAAATTTAAAATTAAAAGACATCTGAGCCAGTAATTTGTGCTGGTATAAATCTAAATTAAATAGTCTATAAACAGGAACAGAGAACACAGAGCCTTGAATTTTACAAGGGTTATTATATTTACTCTCATGTTTTCAAAACAAATTTTAAGAGGAAATTCAATGAGAAACTCCATGCAGACAACAGGCTGGTGTGCTCAGACAGTGATTTCAGGCTGAGACTTGGCAAGCTCGTACTGCACACAGCCAGGAGGGGAACTACACCCAATCGCTACTTCAGCTTCGTGCCTTCCCCTCGGATCCGCTCTCCTGCTGCCTCCCCGGCCACCAGAAACCACATCAAAGTTGCACTTCAGTAAATGGACTGGATTTAGTACATGTGTTAATCACCGTAGGCATTTCTCTTTCCACATTATACTGACTATTTTGGATGTTGAAATCAATCCATCAGAAAAATTTACTTCTGTATTTAACTTGAAGTGACTTTGAGAGGGATATACTGGAGATGATATTCACGGCTGTTTCATTTCAGACAGTGGCAGTGTATTCAGAGAGGAAGACAATGCCAGAAAAGGTGCAATGACACAAGAAAACGCAAGCTTGGGGCTTCGGCTTCTGTCTAAAGGAAGCGACGTTACTCCAATCATCAAAAACTCCAGAATTACAAAACTGTTAAGCAGCTCCATTTCCCTTACCTGTTGATGGTTCTGCAAAAGATGGATAACCAACTTGGAGGCAAATTTGAATGCTATGCTTTGAACTTCAGTGCTGAGAAAACAAGGCAAAGAACATATCAAAAAGCAGCTATTTCTGCCATCATTTCACCTCTAGAAAAAACCCAGCCAGTTCTTAATCATTTCTGATTACCACCCATAGGCATTTTGCAAGCTGAGTACTTGGAATTTTTACATTACAGACTTGGACATCAGTTAAGTTTTCAGTTGATAAACAAATGAAATATGCTCTTACTTTCACCTCTCATGTTTATTTTCTATCTGCACACTTCTCACAGAAAAAAACATCTGAAAATGGAACCCAAGTCAAACAAACCAGATATTATTTTAAATGATAAACAAAAGTATCTCTTTGAGTTGGTGTTAAACTCCAGGAATATCTCTTTTACAGCTGCTAGAAACGTTACCAGTGCAGAATACACCAACTGCCAGCTCCAGAGTCTCCATGCTGCCTGGCAGGGCCTTAGGACATGGCACTGGGCACTGTGGTTCCTGACAGGCTGGTCTCACCTCAGGCAAAGGTAACACTCGAGCAGTGAGGGCTGCTATTTCAGCTCTTTCCCTCTAACAGCACCAGTCAATGTGATTTTACTACAAGTATCTTATTTCATTCCAGAAAGAAACACTTGGCATCATCATTTAAACTTGAAAAATTTAGTGCAAATCAGCAGCAAAAGTGCTTGGCTATAAAATGCTGTTCTATGCTCTATACCCTGAATATTCTATATTGGTAACAGTGGGATGCAATATTGATATGGCTTAAAATGAGACTATTAGAAACAGGATGGTCTTGCCCTTAGAGCCTGGACACTTTAACCCTGTTTGTCCACTCCATTATAAAAGGATGGACACAGCTTGTAATTCAGTACGTAGTACAAACAGGCTCCAAATTTTCAGCACTTTCTGCTGATTTTACAGTCTGATTAAGGAATACAAACCCAAAGGATTAGGGTTAACCATTTCTGCCAATCCAACAAATGAAACCAGATGGGTCACTCTTTCTACAGATCGTTTGCAGATAAACCAGGATAGGGCAGATGGCAGATTCACAGTGAATGACTGTAATGTTCGGATCATCAATTCTGTGTTAAGGTGTTTCCCAGTTACCTTTAAGGAAGAGCTATGGTAACTGGCTATTATCTGACAGACAGAGTAACTTCTTATTTCAGCAACCGCACTACTGGGCATTTACAGGATACTTGCCAGTATGACTTGTGGGCCTTTTCAATAATTCATACCCATGTTTAACTTCTCGATAAATTCTCATCAAAAGCTCTCTGAAGCCACACTCACTCTTCTGAAACATGGATTTTTAAATCAAGAGACAGTCCAAACCCAATACATGAATGCTTCAACATTTAAAGGTTTTAAAACATAACTATTTTAATAAGCATGACAGACCATACCTGTTGGAGGTATCTACAATGTTTAAACTCCAGGTTAAGAGCTCATTTGGATTCATTTTAATAGAGCATTTAGTCTTTGGAAGGACATTTCTGAGATCCATATTATAAAGAATTTCCAGCACCTGCATACACAATTCACAAAGAATTTACAAACAATCTCAACACGAATGCGTACATTTGAGTTCAATAAAACAGTGACTTAAACCCCATCCCAAGAGCACAAAGGTCCTCTCCTAACAGTGCTAAGAAAGGAAAGAGGAAATTCCTGCTTTTCCGCAAGAACATCTGTTACAGAATTATAGCACAGCTCCTATTCAATGTAAAAAAACCCAAACCCACTCACGTACTATTTAAAAAACACCATGCATGTTTGAAATATATTTTTAAAAATTAGGAATATCATTTACTGAAAACCTATCAAATATCAACAAAATAACACCCTCCTACCTTGCAAAAACACTGGAGATTCTTTTCTTTCAAAGCCATTGTGAGAAGAGTGTCTTCCAAATCAGTAAGTAAACACAATACACCTCCTCCTTCTTCTGCAATCTCCTTGGAATTTATTTGCTTTAACCAGAGCAGTATTGCTTCCAACACAAGCAGACGTACTTCATGAAACTCACAGTGAAGGAGATGAACTATTGACAATGGTGGCTTGGCTATTTTCTGGATGTCAGGACCTGCAGTCACCCACAGCATTGATATCACAAGTTTGGTGATGCTCTGAAGATACTGTATTAGTCCTGGTACTGCAGATGAGTGGGGAATACTGGACACCAATTCAGAATCTGAAATAACTCTGTTCATCTCTTCCCAAAATCCAAACAGTTGCATTTCTGAAATGAGAATAAAACTAAGTAAAGTGACAACTAGATGATGTTACCATCTGCTCCAGACCATGAAGAGATTCTGAAATTGAAAAACATGAGGTATGCAAAATGTAACACAAGGTAAATTCAGGCATGAAATTAAAACATAGATCTCCATTTTAAACTGATTCTGAATTATAAGACAGCTTTCCTAGATATTGTGTGTATTCATATTTAAACAGAAAGAAATAAGAACACAAACTTTTTTAAAAAGTATGAATTGTTCAACACATGGGATGAGAACTTCAAACAACCTAAAAATGCTACAATACTTTGCAGATTGCCTGTCATCTTTGCCAATTACAGCTGTTTGGCAAGTATTTCCTTAAATCAAGCCACTAATACAGTCTTGCAAATTGCATGTGCTTTGCACTACCATTGTAGAAAGTGATTAACTCAAACTGTATTAAATATATTTGAGGGAAAATGCAGGTAATTTAGAAACCTCAAAAAGCAACAAATAAAAATATGCAATCATACTATACTTCATAGAATAACTTTAAAATCAGAGAGTAGACTGGAGAAAGTGCTGTATGTCAGCCTATCCAGCTGCAACAGAAACCAGGAGAAACAATGACAGTGCCATTCTGATAATACTGAAAATCCTACGCTTTAGATAGCTTTAGTCAGAAAATATTACTATTAAGAAGATGCTCCTTCTACATAAATAGATCTGCCCTATGTGTATCAATCTAAAGAATTTACTGATTAAAAAAGATAAGGTATGCTTTTCCTATGCCTATTAACTTTGAACAGTTAACACAGCTAAGAAGAAGGGCACTGCGCTGTAATCCTTCTTAGGTATCAGCACAGGAACTGTGACATTTCAGCCATTTACACTGGTGCAACCTGCCCCCAGGAACCTTCTTTAGTTCTTGGCCACCTCCTGGAGTGAAGAGAAAGGTCACTGCTATCTATGACGCCAGACGGTTTCAGGCTTTCGCAAAGTTGGCAACGCTGACACAAAATGAAAGAAAAAAATAATGAAATCAATAGTCCGCTCTCACACACGCATAGACAGAAGTCCTCATGTGCTTCAACCTCAACCTTCTTCATCATCAGGAGGAATGAATAATTTCATAGTTCTGAGACCAATATTTTTGACCAGTTCAAATGTTTGTGTAGCTTCTACTGAAAGGAAATTAATATGCTATATCCCACAAAATTCAAATACAAGTAAGGGAAAAACATGAAGAAGCACAGAAGAGACCACCACTGCTACTGGTATGAAGGGATGTTAGACGTTTGGGTTTTTAAAATGTCAAAATGCATAAAAGGTAAATACAAAGGTTAAAACAAACTCACTTAGATTTCTTCGGTATCTACAATCTATCTATCTGCCCCATCCCTGGAAGTGTTTGCCCCGTCCCTGGAGGTGTTCAAGGCCAGGCTGGATGGGGCTTTGAGCAACCTGCTCTGGTGGGAGGTGTCCCTGCCCATGGCAGGGGGGCTGAACTAGATGATCTTTAAGGTCCCTTCCAATCCATACCATTCTATGATTCTATGATACAAGGAGACAATTTATTGCCATATAACTTTGCTAATTATAACTAAGCAAGCACCGAATACTACTAAAAGCCTGTCCAAATACTGCTATTAAATTGCTGAATTTGACATGAAGCTGTAACACAAATATGGATTCATGTTGTTTTCTGTGAAAACATTTCCCTAAGCCTTCTATTTACAGTTAGATATCCTGTCCTTTCGTATTCAAATTCTTCCAAAGCCATCTTAATTTGTCTGACATTTACATAGAAACCTGACATGGCTGTACACTGTCTAGCATATAAGGCAGAAGCATTTTGAGTAATTCTGGACAAGCTTCAAAGAAATTTGGTATTTGAAAGAGATTTTTAGACATTACCTAACCATTAGTTCTGTCATTCGTGTTTTCACTATGATTTCTTTTCTGAATGGGCTTCATGTAGTCAAAGAAACTGCAATATCACTGTGAACCTATATCACAGAATAATCCTCTAGATGACACAGATGTCTTTCATTTCATAACATGCAAACTTGTATATTTTATTTGCTACATTTTCTAAAACCCCTCCAAACAGAACTGCAGTACATACCGGCATTGGCAGTACATAGCACAAATGAACATTAATGCCTATGTTGCACAACAAGTATCCAACTGCCACAATTCCTTAATTTCTGAACCGACTGGTTGCCTTGGAGAGGGATTAGGTCCTCATCCCAGTTATTACATAGCCTGACTCCACAGACACCAGTTTAACAACAGAAATAATCCCAGGCAGTTGAAAGAAAAAGGTTCAAGTGCCTCGGTTCGAAAAGAGAAACATCTTGAGTTTTGGAGCCCTGCACCCTCCCAGCTTCCTACTTCCTTCCCTCCTCCGCTGCATTTCAGCAATGCATGAATCCACTAGCTCAGCTGTTCTAAACAAGTATATATTTCTAAGTCTATTGCATGAGAAGTCCTTCTATTTCCTACCAACATTGCTTTACATTGAGGTATAGCCATCCTACGTGCAAGCAGTAACATGAAAAGCAACAGGATGGAAGGGTCAAAGCTCTAGGGCAAGGCAAGTGAGAGGAGTATTAGGTGGACAAAAAGAGATAAACATTTGGGTCTTTTATTTTGTTGGTGCCACCACTGCTAACCTTGCTAGAGCCTGGTCACCCTTCCTGTTGACTCCAGGAGCCGGCCACACACCGAGCTTCAGATCCGCTTCAATAAACCTTTATTTGAATTCTGCAAGGACTCCATGTCTTCAGCTTTGAAGGGGAAAATTATTTTCATATAAAAAACATGGCGGAGCTATTCACTCCCAGAACTACTAGTTTTCAGAGACCGCAATACAAGCCATCTGCCACAGATCCTCTTTTTCTGTATATATCTGATGCTTCTTCTGGTTTGGAAGCCTCCTGGATGACTTCTGGTTTTCCCATGTAATTGTGAAAGACTGGACACCGCAGCTCATCTATTTTACAGAAAGTCTCTTTAAAACTGGATGTCTCAACAGCAAGGCTTTCAGCAAAATAAAGACTGTCTGCATATTTGCTTAGCCTCAGCATGCCATAGAGCAAATCCTTCTGCATTCATCTTGTGCTCCGCATGCTCTCCAACACTCTTTTTTCACACAAATATGTACAGAAGGAAAGAAAGCCCCTGTCTTATTACAATGCAGTGGAAATATTCCTGCTTTCAACTAAGAAATCTTTCCTGGCTTTCATGTAAATGTTTTCTCTTCTGCTTAACTTTAAGTAAACTCTTTTCTTTGGCTTATATCAAAATATCCGACTAAACCAAAAAACCACACTGGTTCCGAAAGTAAATATCTGTCTCTGTTGTTAAGATACAGTAAAGACATACTTTTGTTTACACACAAAAATCACTGTACAGTTTGAATTACCAGCTGCTGTGAGAAGGAAGAACAAATTTTGGCTGACTAAATAAGGATCATGGCAAACAGCAGTTTTGTCCAGGACATTGACAGATGCAAAAAACCCCCCAAGAATTAAGTGGAAAATTTTTTTTTTTCCCACTAAAGGATTGCTTCATTTGTGGGACAGGAAGAAATTTGGCTCTCTTCTTGGATGGGACATATCTTACACAACAACTTGGTTCCCCTCAACACAGTGCATGACCATCCCACAGTCTTCCTCAATCCCTTTACGCCCACTACATTGAGATATGCATAAAACACCTACATCACATCATGTAGGGGTTGTTTTTTTAATCCTATTTGTGGTCACCTGATATTCACAGTCAGTTATATGAAGATAAATGGTCATTCATCATCTGAAAATAAAGAGGAAAGGAAGAGGAGCAGAATGGAATTAGCAGACCTGATGAACCTCTAGCTTCGAACCTCCTCAAAGTTTACCCAGCTCCACCAGTGCCCTGCGTGACTTTCTTCTGCTCTTCCCTGCAGTGGCAGGCAGGCACTATTCTATGGTCTGTTCCCAGAATAAGTAGATACATACTGTAAGGACAGGAAAACTTTCCTGCTCAGAGATTAACAAACTGTCAGCTGATGGACAGTTCAGCTGATCTTTCATCTCAGAGATCCTACAGTATGTTCAACAGTGACAGAAGTTATCTGAATTCCTTCCGCATTTAACACGTAAACTTGTTTCATTGCATTGCCAGCTGACGTACAGGATTGATTACATATTTCTGTTGGATTTAGGTAATTTTACCTCAAGTAAGTAGCTGCCTCTCGTACTGCCAATCGAACAACTCTCCATATCATCAAGTGTATATTGTGTGAGGGGCACTTTTTTGTATCTGTGATTATGATACGTCCAAGTATTTGCACACTTCTAGATAAATACTGAGATCAAAATCCTGTCTGCAGCCCCCTGAGCATCCATGCAATCGTCCATCTTCCTACTAGAGGCTCCAGAAAAGAACAAAGAAGCAAAAAAGAGAAAAAATTATTACCAACATCAGAAAACTTACTGACGCTTTGGAAGGTCAGACAAAAATTACAAGAACAGCAACAAAATGCTGCTATGTCTGCACTACAATGTTATGGGAAGGGGGTCCAACCATCAAAAATCTGGATAGTCATCATCATTAACCAAAACCTGCAAAAAGTTGCAATTATTTATGGATTGAGAAGAGGTTAAAATCCTTAACACTCACAAACTACGATCTATCCAAGGGTATCTGAAGAGATCATATGAATAGAGAGAAGGCTGAAAAGTCATCAGTGCCAAGAAGAGATTTTCCTAGACAAGTATTAAGGAAAAGTATTTTCTTTCATATTTTCCCTTTTTAATAAAAGTGGATTAGGCAAAGTCACTGGCAAATGGAAAAAAATCCCAAAGAGAACAGAAAAGCGTATTTTATTACAATGTGGAACTAAGAAAACTGTTGATGATCAGGAAAAGGGCATATTTTAAGCAGGATGTTTTCTTTTAAAGACATCTGCAACATCTTCGACATCAGAGACTAAGCATCAGTACTCACAACACAATTCAAAACTACAAACATGAGCAATTAACAGAATCCATGGATAAAATACTGTTGAGGACAGAAGCATCTTGTTGCATTTTGTGCAGTATAAGGGGAAGTTTTCAAAGGAAAAAAGAAAGGGAAAGGAAAAAAAGCATTTGATCTGGACACTGAGACTGCTATTTTTCTTACAGTTTCTCTCTGGCACAGCACTGAGTTTTCCACTTTTTTTGCATTCATAGAAAACCATAAAAATCCCATGGAGACAGTGCAAGTCAGTCAGTGGTAGATGCTGGAATCTAAAGAGAACCTGAAATAAGATTTCAGAAGGGTGAACAGTCTCCGTCTCCAGGTGTGCACAGAATTTTAACTGCTAACATTAACAAACACGATCAACTCTACTCTTCGCTAGTGTCACTTCCTTCCTGTAACACCTTTCCATATGCCCTGTTCAAGACAGCATTCCAGCAACATCACACTCTGTCCTCCATGACCCTCCTCCTTTCCTCCTGTTGCCCCAACAACCTTTCTGAAAAACGTTTCTACTTTCCTCCTCCCACATCTGTGCCACAAGTTCTACCATCAACACTTCCTTGACCACATGTTGGCATTGCACATCTCCACCTCCTTTCTCCCAACATCTATTCCTTTCAGCTTCAGTCCATTTCTTTTGTCTTTCTGTCTTGCACTCAACTTTTGTGCTGACTTGGGGGCACCTCGACACAGTACATCCCTCACTTGACCTGCCTCTGCCATGATACTGTCTGTGCAACTCCCAGTCATCCTCTGTCTCTCCAGTGTCATCCTCAACTTCCTCATTCTCCTGTCTGCACTGAACTAGAATATTGGGTACCCAGCTACAGTTCCTTTTGACTTTTTTTTGACTAATTTAATGTCAGTAGGCACAGGCCATTTTGATGATTCTATTACTATCTTTCAAATCTTTACGTTCCTTGGGTCAAAATAACAACACTGACCAAGTGCCACAGTCAAACTGGCACACAAAGTTTATATAATTTTGACATAACAAACAAAAATTACTTCAATTTGTTCCGATGGAATTTCTTAAGTTTAAGCTAATTAGACCACATAACCAAATCATGTATTAACAAGCTGCCAGCATTTTTGTTCAAATAACTATTTGGCCACACTTCTTAGGGATCTAGGTAGAGAAATTAAAGTACAGCTAAAACAACCAACCTAGTTATTCCTGTCAAATTTTTACCATTTAAACATTATTGGGTTTTAAGTTAGACTGCAGAAATACTTCAGCTACCATTTAGCTTCTTTTCAAAATAAGAAAGAGTAACAAATACAATATAGAAAAAAGTGCGCACAGCTTTCAAATGCTATTTAAAAGGTCTACAAATCATACCATTCAGGCAAAACATTTAGGAGATTCCTGCTTAAAAAACATTTTGTGCTTTCATTGGAAAGCATCTAGAAGTTCGATAATGCATACTATTTCTACCAATACCTTATATAACTTCTAATTAAAAAGGATACATATCTTAGAGAATGGTACTTCCAATATAAGCTATTTAAAACACAGTATTTTGTCATATTTGAGAGTATAACAAAGGACAAAACCAGGTGACAATTGTACATAATTGCCCATGTTTCTGACCTCATACAGAAATATGTGATGCACAGTATTTTTTGCAATTCTTTCTGTTGTTCATGAGCAGGATTTAAGAATCTTAACCAAGCTACATCTACAAAAGGTTTAGCTGCTTGGAAGATAGTAAGAAAATGGAAGGCTGTTTTCACAAAACTTAAGGATATATTAGTGAGAGCAGAATACTGGCTGCTCCATTTTGATATCAAAACAGTCTATATATGAACAGGATTAATTATGTAAATATTGAGTAACTGTTCCCACTGACAAAAACAGTGGAGTTTGGTTAATCTCAAACTTTTATAAATTCTTCCACCTCAAATGTAGAAAGCAAAAATGCATGGTTAGACTTCAAATGGCAGCTTCTCCTAAATCACAGATTCATCCTATTTGACATCCCGTTTAAATGTTTCCTCTTTCTCATGAAACTTGAATTTTGAAGACACTATACTTGAGAATAGGCTAAACCAGACAGGCGATTCACAGCATATATGTAGGATAAAAGAACAACTCAGAAGGATTATCTTTAGCAAATTTTTCTTTCGTCTTTTCCCTGACTTCTGTTCTACATTCCATTTCACTTACATCGATGGGCATTATGGACTCAACACAACACTTATCAACAAGTGCCTTTTTTTTTTTTTGGAATACAACCCTGGGTAAAATATGCTTTTATTAGTCAAGTATATTTCAGCAAGTCGCATCCATTTTTCCTTTCATGAATTGACAGAATAATATCAGAAAACTGTTCTGAGATGTGAGCAAGAAGGAAAATGTGGCCACTTTGTCTGGTGGCACTCTTCATCTGTTCCAGAGAGACAGAGCATCCCAGATCTGAGCTTTCACTGCAATGCACCGCTCTGGCTCCTGTGTTACCCGCACCAGGATCACAGTAATACTCTCATCTTATTGTTTCGCTTCAGATACCAATTTACAGAAGACCTGAAAGCAGGAATGTCTATGATGGGTCCTGTCAAAAGTCCACATAGTCAACAGAGGAATCTCATCTGCTGAAACACTGTATCACAGCACAGCCCGTCTCTACTCTCAGATTCTGTCTCTTGCAAAGCCCATCTCTGAGTGCAGAGAAAAGTGTGTAACCTCAGACACGCACACGCATCTCACCTGGACTCAGAGGCATTTCCCCCTGCAGATATGCCTACAAGTGTTACTTGCTTCCTTCGGTAATTTTATGAAGTGTGAAGTTTGGGAATTTCTATTCCTACACCACCCATTCTGGTGCTGGTTTACTTCTGGAATAGTAACTTAACTGCTCTTTAGCAAGGCAGAAGCGCCAGAAAAGCCTCTGGAAGAGAAGTGCTCTATTCTACCCATTTGAATGAAAAGGCCATGGACATCTGTGATTCTGAGTCTATAAAAACAGTTACTGTGGAGACAGTATATCAAAGAGGTCTGCAAGAGCAAATTCACTGGGCATTATTAATAATTATTAATACTAACAATAGACATTAGCTCATCAAACAATCCTATATCTGGTAATAGCTTTTGTTTGCTCTCAATAAAGGCAAAAATAGCATTTTTATTTACATATTTTAACTTTTTTTTTTTAAAAAAAAAGCTTGCTTCAGGTTTTTTTCTGAGTTCTAACCGCAAATGATAACTGAAAAAAAAGATGTTGTAAGTTTACATAGTCTTGGCATTATGTATTATCTCTGCACATCAGAAGACCCTCAAGCACATCAGGAACTGGAAAAAACACTCTAGATTTTGCCTATCAGCTTAAGGAAAGAAAACTGTATTTCCACAGTGACACGAATCGGGCAACACTTCCATCTAAATCAGAATAACTACGGGATTTTTTTTGTTTGTTTTAAGATAAATAATCTTCATTTGGCCAGCAATAAATTTTTAGCTGGACAAGATGCTTTTGGTATCCATTACTCCCTGCCTGCCTTATCCAACATTTCAAATTGTTTTGAATTTGTGAAGTAAATTCCCCAAGGGCTGTCCTGCACTTTAAGAGACAGATTTTATTAATTGAAGACAACAAATCACTTACAGAAAATAATCGTAATGTAGGAAAGGCCTAGGCAGGGTTGTACTCTGAAAATCTCTTTGTAATTGTAGCCCCTTTAGACAGGCATAATCAATTAGAAGTGGTCTGATTTTAACCAGTTGCAGGCTCATTACATTGCATTCCTGTTTCTGTTGATGAAAATCAGTTTCAGCCTGTGGCCTGGAACTCATATACAGCACTTCCTGGGGCCTCTTAGATAAACACATCAAGAAACAGTTTTATTTGGATTTGTCCTTCACCCTTTATTCATTGAAACAACTTTACAAATCAAGATTAAAACAGAGAAAAATTGGCTCATAACCAGAGATACACATATATAAGACATTTAATCTCAGAAAAGTATAAAGCTTCAGTTAATAATTATTCCTTACAGAATATTTAAGTCCGAGACTCAAAACATTAATTTTTAACTGCTGAGTTTAGTCTTTTTCTTACTGTGTCACGGGACACTCAGCTCCTATTTAATATAAACATATTATTCCTCCATTTCAGAAGGGCTTCTGCTTGTGATACATAAAATTGTCCCTAATGTATCTTCAAGATTTCAAAATCACATTTCCAGTCTAGGCTTCTACTCTCTGTAGATACTGCCTGCAATATATAATTTTAAACCTATATAGGAATGAAACTTTTAAGCAAGACAATACTAATGAACTATCCCTGAGCAGAAAGAGTCTGCAAAAATAATTGCTTTCTTTCTACAGAAATTGTACCTTACAGCTCTCAGGTTTGGAACGGTCCACGTGAGCTTTGAAAAACAAATGAATCCAGTACAGTCAGTAATCCGGCCACAGCATGGTGCAGTCCCTCAGGCTCAAAGGGCTATTCACAAGTCAGGGGCATTAAAAAAAAAAAAAAAAAAAAAAAAAAAAAAAAAGAGGCAAGTTTCCTGGTGTGGAGAGGTCAAGAAAAGCCTCTGCAAATGTGCAGGAATTGTTTAAAAAACAGAACAGACAAAAAACCCGAAGATAACTGAAATGGGAAAGAGACTGATAAAGGAAATGTAATGCCCACTAAGTAAGCAAATGAGGAGCTCTCACCTGGAACACTGGCTGTTCCTTCATAAAAGAAAATACAAAAATAGAGTTGAAGGGTGAGTGACAAGAATAATCAGAAACAGATGAAAAAAACTTCATATGAAGGGAATACAGAAAAAATGGGATGATTCAGACTACCAAGGAGATTAACAGAGGTAAAGGATCATGATTTACAAAAGTGCAAAAATTATTATTCCAAAGAGGATCTATCTTTAAAAAAAGAAGTACTCAAACTGAAAAGAAGGGTGATGAGCCAAACATGGTTGAAGGGGGCTTTGAGGGGGTCTTTTTGCTTATTTTCTAGATGTGATACACAGCTCAACTTTCTAACATATTGCAAAGGATAGTCACTAAGGCCAAAGGCATATCAGGATTTAAGACACTTTATTCTGTATAAGTAATGAAAATAAGTAAATATATACTGTAACATAAGAATTATTGATGGTAGATATAGCTTACCTAAAACAAACATTAAAGAGATAACGAAAAAAACTTAGACGAAGAACAAGACCTACAGTGCAACATCATCTGGAAATTTCCTTTACTGAAAAGTACATCTTGGTACCTGGGACTCATGAGAGAGGAATGACTCTTCAGATGACATGAGAGATCAGATCTGTCTCTTAGAATCCCTGATAACCTTAACTGTCTTCCTGTGGTATAGTGAAACCCACCTGTCACATAATTTCTGTGTGTCTATGCTTCTGTTGTAAGGGCTGGATTCTGCATCAACCTACCTGAAGAAGTTCCTTTCAGTTATATTCATCACTGACTCATTTTCCTGACAACTGTGACTATTTGAACTGTGCATTCACAAGAAATCACACAAATAGCAATTACGGAATTAAAATGGAACTACTTCTACCAAAGGTCTAAGCAAAAAAGCAAAATGAATTGGTTTTAAAATCAAGAATACTCCCTGAAACAAGACTATCTGAAATAAAGAACGGTTCCCATGACTTAAACGCAATGTTAAAATTAGTCATTAAGAATTTTAAAGAAATGAAAGAACTGCTCTTTAATTGCCTTCCTGGACTGAAAAGGTAATTTATTACTCACTTGTTCATTAGAAATGAACAAAACAGGCCAAGGAAGCTAGTTACAGCTGACCGAGAACTGCCTATGCAGAGTCACACTTGAAAGAATATCCCTTCCTCCTTTCCTTTGTATTCCTTATTGTTTACAGTATGCTTTACATTGTTGCAAACAACACTCTGCACCATTAAAGCCACTGATAGTTCTGACTAGTCCTTCAAAAACTTCACAGTGCTAAAGAATCAATGTAAAAGAAAATAAAGAAGCTCTCAGAGTTGTTTCTTATAAAACTCCTAAACATGAGAAAACAGTTTCTCTGAAACACTTTCAGGTGACTCATGAGAGAACAACTCTGTGGCTTTCAGGAAAGGTTAAAAAAGTAGCAATATTCCTGGGTTTGGATTCTGTTTTCATTTACAACCTTGGATCAGAAAACATTTTGGAACACTGGTATGGATCTTTGTCGTTGTTATATGGTTCTAGGATTATGAATACTGCAAGATCATCACTTCAGTCTTTGACATGGAGGTGTACCTCATTCTTCTCATCAATAATCCCCAGGACTAGCTCTACAGAAGGCAGAATAAATGGCCCTTTTATACAAAGCATCTAAAGGACTCCAGCATTCAGTAAATACCATGAGTACAAGTAGTATATTGTTGTTTCTCCAGATTCAGAGCTCAGAGACTTCCACACAGATTATACCATCTGATTTATGGAAGGGTTCATTTGACTTACCTTGCTTCTGATACTTTCCTAGGTGAGTACTCAGCATCACAAGGACATCAAGATAGGCAGCCCTGGTCACTAAACAAGGATTTGGCCTAGAAAAAAATCAAATTACTAAAGATTAAATTTTTATAACACCCATGCTCAGAAACAGCAGTGGAACACACAAGCTTGGTGTGTCTATTTTACTTAACTGATGAAGATTTACTACTGATCAAATTAGACTGCATATGCAAAACAATTAGGCCAAGTTATCTAAGCTTCATTTCCTGGTCCATTCTGAATGGCAGTCTCACTAGAAGAATGGCAACACCCTTCCTCCATCCAGTCCACCAAATCGCAATTTATACATTTCGTTATTATTCAATGAATCCTGGCAACCAGTATGTCCTTGTTTTGTTTATAGATAATGGGTGTAACTAAATGCATTAACAAAAATAAGTCTTCATGTCTTATTGTTACAGTTCATAAAAGAAAATTCCCCATGAAAGGTAGCTACTACATCTTTTTAGTGCTCTCACTGTTCTGACAAGGACAACAGAGCTATGTATGTTTTTAAAATTAGACTTTTTTTTTTTTCCCAGACAAGAATATTGGGAATTTTGTGTGTACAATGCAAATCAGTAATAAGCTATTTTCTGTTCTATCTCTTCAATTCGCAAGTGATAGAAATTTTCTCTCCAATTAGAAAAGTAAAATTAGGTTAACATCTTCATTTTTCTTCATATTGTTATCACTGTATATTTCAGCCAGGAAACATAACTTAATATGTGAACAAACAGGAAATCCAGTTCAAAACACAGAAATTATTCTGATGACTCCAGTGGCACTTGGACTATACCAAAAACTTCTAGAATCAAGCAGCACAGGCTTAAAGTATGACTAATTCTGTTCAGTATTTCATTTTTATTTTATTTGGCATTTCTTTGTATGCTTATCTTGATGCTTGAAACTCTTTCAAAAAAGTGTTAATTAAAAACATTCCAACAAACATTCTCAACTCTAACATCTTTAAGATTCAAGAAAAAAAAAACTTTTTCAAATAAGATATCTGATCATGACATAAAAATGAAAGGTTTGAGGTTCTTGTGGGGAAGTTTGGCAGCTGTATTTGCCTATGGAGAGTCAGCCTATGATCCTATTAAAAAAGACAACTTTTACCAGAAACACTGCTCTCACCTTCAGTAATAAACACTGTAATGAGCCTAAACTACTTATGCTTTCTTTTATGGCCTTCAATATTAGGCACCCATATTACACATAGCAGACTACATGCTATGAGGGTCTCTCTTTTGAAAAGGTTTTACGTCCTTTTGCATAAACAGTGACTTTTTAGACATTCTTACTAGCGAAGCAGTCATGAACCTCCCAAAACTTCTCCATGCTTGCCTGTTACCACTTGCCTTAAAGCACAAGAACTAAAAGCCTGCCTGCAGAGAAGATAACATCAATAAGAACTGATACCGTAAGAAGCCAAAGCAATTTTAATATTGCCTATATTTGAAAAGCTGTATGAGCAAGACTTAATTTCTATCCACTCTAAGTGAACCTGTGTTCTGTATCTTGAGCATTAAGTTGTTGCCCACGTTGGTTCTTCACAGATCTGTGTGAAAACACTACCAAGAAATACTCAGAAAGTTAGGAGCTCAACCCACAGGTAAACAGTGTGACAGATCAGTCAAAGACTTAGAAGGTAAAGAAACCGAGAGGTCTCTCACAAGTCCTCATAAAATGGATGAAAACAGCCATGACGGATTCAGTTAAGATGAGGAACATAATGAGCCTACCGTGCTTCAGCTCCCTTGAAAGGGACTCACTATTCAGCCATTTCCCTGGAAAGAAGATTTGTCAACATAAAAACATGGCTGACGCAACCTTTTCTGAAGAAATGACAACAGCAACACTGACATGTTTTTTTATTCTGGTCCAGCTTTTAAGCATTTACCACTTCATTTTGAGTATGCGCATATGCATGTTTTGATTTTGAAATGAGGCTTTTCTAGCATAAAACATGCCAAACGTTTGTTCTTGGCTGGCTCCATTGCTCTGGTGATGCTAGTGAATTCTCAGCCGTATGTGCCAGACGGACACAACAGGAAACTCAGTTTTTCCAAAACCAAGAAATTTTAGTGTTGTTCAGACTGTAGCAGAAAGCTCAATCTTGAAGACAATCAAACTGTGATTTGCATAACAGACCTGACAGCCAAAAATCACATGCTGAACATTTCAAATCATGCACCGTGCAGTATTTAAGATGACCTGTTCCTGCAGAACTTCAACAATGAGAGCGGGAAGAGTACAAGATGTTTCTTTTTTAATACTGATACCCAAATAAAGTGGTGTTCTCATAAACAAGCTTTGAGGAAATCTGTGTCCAAACAAGAAAGTCACAGCAGTAGCAAGGGTTGGAGCTCCAGGCATCTGGAACAGTGTTCCTTATTTTGTCCAAAACCCAAAAATTAATTCATTTCCCTTCCAACCTGGATATTAATGGAAACAAATACATCATGTGCTCACTCCAGATGATAAACTGTATGTGACTCTGAACAGGGCAGAGGGAGAGATAGTTAGGACTCTCATATCTAAGGGTACGTCCACACAGAAATATAAAATGGGTATCAAAACAACATTCATACTACTACACATAGACATAATAGCAGGCTAGCAATGTCAGCACAGAGATCCACACCTGTAATGCTTCGTCTACATTAGTAAGTAGGCTGGTGTTAATGACAGCAGATCTGTGAAGTCAAACAGCTGGTACTAAAGACCCAATGGCCACTCTACACACCGTGCCCAGATTCATTACAAAATAATTTTCAGAAGTTCATCTTGTTGCTTTTTCTCTTTGGATGCAGATTTTATAGCCAGCCTGCTCCAGGAATCTCACTGCACTTAGAAGCTTATCCCACAGTTTCTAGAACTCCTTTCATGATGTTGTACTTTGGAGGTTTA
The DNA here is from genome assembly GCA_033628505.1 of Tringa tobata. Classification (NCBI taxonomy): domain Eukaryota; kingdom Metazoa; phylum Chordata; class Aves; order Charadriiformes; family Scolopacidae; genus Tringa; species Tringa tobata. Next base: position 5,692,809 of record JAHREE010000287.1, on the reverse strand, counting down.
CTGTCCAGGTGGAACTAAAAATCAGTTCACAGATGACCACTGAGTTAAATTTCACTAACAGCCAATATTGCAGAATATTTCAACACATCCAACTGAAGGAAGGTCAAAGGCTGTCTGCCCTGAGCAACACCTAAGATGGAAGCATCATCACAGACTTTCTGGATTACTAGGTCCTGAAAATAAAGTCTTCCAAACCTAGCCAATTTCTTACCATTAATGCTGAATAAGTAACTGGGGATAGGGCAGTCAGGCTTCTTTGTAATTTTATTTCCAATTCTGGTATGTGAATATAAAATTAGATAAGATTTGAAGTCACTGGCAAGAGGAAATGTTTTGTTAGCTGTTAGAGTCCAGGGATTTTTATTTTTTTTTTTAAAGAGAAAAGGGTTAATGGAACTAAATAGTCCTTTTAAATTCACAGTCTGCTCTTCAAATGCCTTTGAAGAGGCCCAGGTTGAGCACTTATAGAATATTATATGACCAGAGTAACAATAAGCCATTTGTTTTCAACAAGGAACTGCCCGGTAGGCGAATCAGGAAGCATACCCTTCAGGAGATATTCCTTCTCTGTAGATGTAAATCAGACTGGGCAGGTTCAGAAGCTCCATGTGCAATACCACGTTTTGCTCCAGCTGGCTTTGGCTACCTACAGTAGCGCTGGGACCGCTTTGATTTCTGTTCTGCCCTTACCGCCTGTAAGTACCACTGATTGCAGCTTAGGTCTACGTAACATGAAATTAATCCTAGACTTTCAGTTTGGAGCTCTGCAAATATTATTTTTTAAAAGTCTGATTCACCTTTTATAGTTAAGTCATGCTGAATTTAAGATTTGCTTATTTTGGATGGCAGATCTGATGCAAACCAAGCTGGCATTTATCGAAGAAATCAGCAATATGTGGTCACAGACCTCCTGTGTACCCTACTCACACACACGGTTTCAACTCTATCAGGAACACATGGCTGAACTTCTAAAATTCAGTTTCTCTTATATTACTGTTTATTTTAAAGAAGATCAACATTAATGAATTACAGAGCAAATTACCTCCTCTTCCAAGGGAAACAACAAGGAGCAAAGAACATGGAAAACTCACACATTTGGCCTCAATTCTGTCAGAACACTGGGAAAAATATTTAAACAATCTAAATATACAATCTCTCGCTCCTCTAACCACTAGGGCCTGCAGAGGCCCTTAAACATCATTTCTACTCATTACAGGACACCATTTATAACCATTCAGATTTCTATACATAAACGAGGATGCCAACACACCTTTTATGTAGAGTAAGTACCAAAGAATTTTAATGCACAACTTCTGCAGATTCTCATTCTCTTCTCAACCCCCAATTTACAATGACACTATACCAGGTGACTTAAAAAGATGACAACTATTTTCTCCTGGATCATTCCTCCTTTTCCAAAAGGGCATCACCTCACTCAGAGATGAACAACAACAACAGTAACATTAATATATTGCATTTGTTACACAAATAAGACAGATACAAGTCACTGATTATGAAATCAAACTGTTCATGTTAATGCTTATAACATTAGGTTTTGGTTGTTCTAGTCAATAGAAATTTGTTTTCCAAAGAGGTAGTTTATTTATCTCATATTTTTCCTCATTAGAAAAGAGATGTTGCAAAACTATTAGCAGAACAAGCACTATAAACACAGAGCAATTTACGATATTTACTAAACATTTAATGACACAAAAATCAAAGCATATTTACTCAAACTCTCAATGAGTGCTTAACAGATTTCAAGTGCAACCTGCCAATCAACAGCTATTAAATAAAAACCTGTAACATCTCTCTTGTGAATTAGTTTAGCTATAGGTTTCTTAGCGTAGTTAGCTATCTTAAGGTCTCAGAAAAACTCTGTGTTTTGCAGTCTCCAAGCTCTTAAAAGAGTCTGAAAGACTTCAAATCTTTCAGCCAGTGCTGCTTTCTGAATACAAGCTAATATCATTTCTCAAACTGGATTATAACTTTAGTAAATAATAAGCAAAACCAAACTTTCTGCTAATAATATGTAACAGGTACATCATCGTTTTGGTCACAGTAAAACAATATATAACTACATAGTGTGTCAGACAACATTTTTTTCAGAGCAAAGTACAGTGTTTAAATGACTGTTAGCTACTTCTAATCTACACACTCAAATTGATTGCTCTTAGCCCCAATCTTTAAAAATTGGTGACAAGATTTGGCTCATGAATCAAGCTAATGTAGAACTCCAGCCAAAATTATACAACTTACAAAGCCGTCTAACAAATCCCTATATTTTGTCCAAAAAAGTTCATAACACACTCTTAAGCATCAGGGTAAAGAAAGAAGTGCTGGCAAGATTACAAGGGCAACTCTTTCAAAGGCCAGTTCATAGCTGTGAACAACAGGAGAATCGTCCTTATGACTTGCATGACTGCTTTCATTTCAATTTCCAAAGTGATCAATCAATTAAATGAACTGCCTACTCCTTCTCTGGTCTTTAATGAAAAAGTCACTCTTACTACAATGCTGTATGTTTCCAGAGCCTTTGGAAAGTGTGGAAAAGCCTAAAATTCTTGGAAGGAAAACCTTTTCAGAGGATTAACCTTATCAATAGGATTTTAGGAAGAGCCCCGTATTAAAAGGGAAAGAAAACTCGTAAGAGCTAAACACCATCCCATTCTTCTGTTTAAACATGTTACTGTTAAGAGGAAACCCCTCAGCAACACCTTTTAAGTTTTGTATTTTAGCTGGCAGAAAATAGATCAGCCTGCTGGTGTTGAATTTAAACCCCAAATTCTCCTACTTTCTATCCACCAATATTTCATGAAGTTTTTGCTTCCAGCAGATAAATCCAATTGGTTTCCTAAACATCTTATTCTAGCTAATATACAGGGTGCTATTGCAAAAGCCTTTACACAAGTTCTTGTATTTCTGAAGTTTAAAATAATTTCTGACAACTCAACATTTTTACATACAATTAAGGCTGGAATTCCACTTTTAGCTCTAGAACAAACACAGGGAAGAATTTGGATTAAGTCCAACGCATCCTAATGCCAGCCAGTACTTGGGGACAGGGTCTATGTAACTTCCTATTCTGAGTTCTCCCGTCTGCCTTTGTCTTCCATAATCTCAGCTCTTCAGGCTGGCACACTGACAACTGTATTTTAGGTTTACAGTATATCTTTCCCTCCCTATCCACTTCCAGTTTACTCCTTCCTGCAGAATGGCAAATGTCTGCAATGTATTCTTTCTTCTGCTGGCCAGATTTTTCCGATATGTGACCTGCAACTGTATCAACTAAAATATCTTCTAAATGCACCAAGAAGTGCATTTTCTGTGATGTCTCAGCCTTGATACAGTCAACTCCACGTAATCCTTAGGGGGCTATCCATAGGGAGTTTTATCCTTGGAGGGTTGCTGTTGTACCAGATCACATTTTACCTGCAGAAAGATCTGGAAACTCATGTTTCACTCATGGAGGTGACAAAGCTTATTGGAAATCACACCTACAAAAATGACAAGCAGCTAACTAAAAGATTAGATCTCTCATTGTTTTGGTTATTAGCTTTCAAATTCTGCAGTATTCTAGAGACTGAGGTTTTTGGGGGTACATTAGTTTAGAAAGCAGCCTTCATACTTTAATCTATTTTCTTTCAGACCCCACATCTGTAGCACTGAATCAACATGCACGGCCTTCCTCTTGTCTTCTTGAGGAGACATTAATAATGGATTTAATTATTAAACTTTGTTCATAGCATTTTTAACCATGTAATACAAAACCAGCACATCAGTGAACATCATGGCCAACAGACCTACATTGAACGGAAAGCATTTAAAAAAATAATAATGAAGCCTACACTACCAAGTAATCCTTGCTGAGTTCCTGGAAGCGCAGGAACACCCGCACAGAAATACAAACATCCAGTAACAGCGGATCTGCTTGTCTGTTCGGTGCTGTTCAGATCTTCTTGGAGTAATTACCATGTGCATAGTCCCCTTGACTTGCCCACTCTACAAGAGCAGCTCACCCTGCATTATAGCAAGCATTTCTCCATAGGAAGAGTTGCTGTCTGGTGATTTAAGTTTTTCTACCACCACCAAAGCCACACTATTATGTTGCTGTTTGTTTCCCTGGTAAAGGCAGAAAATTTAATGCTTCAAAAAGAAGCTACACCAATTATTTTTTCATTGTGATACCACCAAGAACATCCTGAGTTTCAACTATTAAGAAAAATTAATTTGTGCTCTGGCTGTCCTTGGTGAATGATACTGAAAGGTTGTGTTTTGTCAGTGTTGTTTTTAGCATACCGGATTCATAAAATAATCCTATCTGTTCTCTTTTTTGTACTCTTAATGAGAACCGCCTGTGATCCCTTAGCAGCATCCTAAAAAACTTTGAGGTCAAACTAATCCCATGCAGAAATTTAATGAATTTTACGCAATTAACATCAGGGGTTTCACCTGTAACAAGGTAAGCTACTAAAAGTCTTCTGTTTATTTATTGGAAAGCATTTTCAGATATGAGTGAGGATTAATGTCCAAAACCAGCAACTCTACGTGGTTTCTATGTACTCTGAATGCTGCACTCATGGAAAGAACACATCTTAAACAATATTATTCAGTTCTTAGTATTTCCTGAATGTTCATATTTAAGTTATGAGTATAACCGTGAACCAAAGAATGTTTTATCTTATGCAAAGTACATCTTAAACGTCAGTCTGATGTTTAGATATCTGTACTGATACCCAAAGCAAGTGTTCCAAACCAAGCAATCACCAGCTGCCTAAATGAACAATCTGTAGCTGCATTAAGGATACTGTTATCAAAACTGGTGAAAGAGCAGACTGAGAGCAGCACAGAAACCGGAATTAGCCTGCTAAAAGCATGTAAGATTTAAATTAATGCCTCCAAAAATACATTTATGACCAATGACGTAACTGTTATGACTCTGCTCTCAAAAGCAAAGATGAACAAGGCTAAATTGGGCTCCTGGGTCAGTAAGTGCAGATTAATAAATTACCACTGTGCACCTGATGTGCAGTAACTGTTCATACTGGCATGCTTTGCTTTCAGCTGGAACAGGATAAAAAAAGTTTCCCTTGATGTTTTGTGTGTGTAAGAGCACACACATGAATTATTGCTCTTGCCCAGCTGACAGAAAGCTAACTATTCTATCTGGAACCTAGTAAATAGACTTCCACAGAGCCAGATTCAGTTTTTAAAACTATTTTCAGTTTTTGAACATGGAGGTATAACGCATACAGACCACTAATGAACAAAGGCAATTAACTGCACTTCTCAGTGTAGGTTTTAAAGCAGAAATTGAAAAGTTAGAAAACAGGAAGATGCTAAAGGCAGACATGGCGTTGGAAGGACAAGAAGGTTCGTCTTGATGCAGCGGTAAGGTTCCAGGCAAGGGAACTAGCTGAAGAGAAGGACCACTCTGTCAGGAGGATGATCTCACATTCTCCTTAGTTGTTGCCTTCTTGCTGTTTTGAAAGTACAAAAAGCCCCTTGCAGCTTCCAAACAATGCCCCCCTTCCAAAAATCCCCCAGAGACAGCTTGCAAAGCTGCAGAGAGTTCATGTGCATCTTGCATCTGCATCTAGATAGACATGCATGTGACTCTGGAAACTTCCAGACAACCACCGTAAAGAGCACAACACACTGTTTTGTCTTTAATAGCCTGCTCACTAGAAATTACTGCTGTGTCTCCTAAGGGGCAATGAGAAGAATAAGGGCATATTTAGGTTACACTCTTTGAGCCACAATGTCCTGAAACCACAGCAAGGCCACATTTGTGCTTTCCACGCAGATGGCCAAAAGGCACCTTGCATGAAGTTCCTTCTAGGAAGGACGTAAGACTGGTTGTCAGCCTGTTGTCACCCACATAGCACTGCCAAAAGCAGGGGGGACGAAAGGAGACACTACTTGATGGAGTGCCATGGCCATCAACTGTTATAAAATGCCTGTGAGATGTCCCTCATTCAAAGAAGTTACAGCTGCATCACTCTAGAGTCAGCCTGGAGAAAACCGAGCAGCACATATCTCAGTGGACAGTGAATCTGGTTTTGAGGCTGAGGCTGGAATAACTTGTGCACCTATCTGTCGTGCGAGCTTGAATCTTGTGGCCTTATGTCGAGACCCATTTGTATGTTTAACAGTCCCATCCACAAAGCAGAGTGGTAAGAAGCAGCACCCCAGGGCACAGATATTTGGGTTATAAAGCTTAGTACACACACTGTGTGCAGCCTGGTCATTCCAGACCAACGAGTGACTCTTTGCAAAATGCAAAGCCAGTTGGTTTTACACAAGGCTGTTCCACATAAGTTAGTTTCAAGAAAGCAGCCGCCTTAGAAGTAAACTTTCCCAGCGCTCTCAGCTCTCAGCTAAGAAGTGGCACATGGCTAGAGGTTAGCAGAACATATTATTTGACTTCTGGCAGAACCTCAAAGTCTTTTGCCCCTCCTGTGGTCTCCCGTAAGAAGGAAAGCAGAAAAAAAAAAAAAAAAAAATCAAACTAAAAGCACTGGAAGACAGCATCCTACAGCAAAGCTGTGCAATGACATGATTTCACAAATTTTCCAATACCAATACTTAGCCATGCCAAAGACTACAAATGAAACAAGACAGATATTTCCGGGACTTCTGTACAACAAATTACCAGCTCCAGAGGCTGCTCTTTTTGCTTTGTGTATTTATGAAGCAGAAGGCATCTAGATTTAGTCTTATAAATCCTTGGTATACAGCTGAGCTAAAAATTACTTTTTTTTTTTTTTTTTAATTCATATGAAAGAGCTTTGAACTCCTTCAAAGGCTTAGCTTGATATATTGATTTCTTTTTTTAAAGCTTTCACCAGACAAATTTCCATCACTTCCTTCCATCACCTCAGTCCTCCAACAAAGCAGATTTTATCTATTTTTTAATTTCTTTTCTCCCTGCATCTTCCACACTTGCAAAAAATGCAAGAAACTAACACTGGTTTGGGGTTGGGTGGAAGCTGCAACATTACCAAATCACTTCCAACTAACAAACAAGTATATTCTAAAACAAAATAAAACACACCAAATAAAGTATAAAACTGCAAGTAAAGTGAAAAGTTTCAAACATCACCTTCAGAAGCAGATGGAAGGCAGATCTCATTCACCAAAACATCAAAAATGGAAATACTACTTTTCAGCAATCCAAAAAGTTACTATTGAAGATATAAATAAATAAATAAAGAACCCCCACAAAAACCAAACCAAGAAATGTGGAGGAAGGATTTTTTTATTCTGATATTTTAATATATGCTAAAAAGGAGCAAAAGCAACCATGTCCCACTAATGAGAGAAGCCTGCCTTCACAACAGACAGAAAATACCAGTTGGAAAAGTGAGTGTTTTATGAAATTCAGTTTGGGGAATGTGAGCCATTATTTTACTCTCTAAAGCAAAATCAGGTGGGGGAGTGGAGTAGAGAGAAGAGATTACTATATCACAGCGAATGCCCAGCAGTTTCTTGACTCATTCTACACTAATACATTCTGATGAAAGGAAATTACATTCTGGCCCTGAAAACGTGAAAAAAACAAACACACACACACACACCCCCGCAAAAAAAAACAACAAACCACACAAACCCAAACCAACAAATCCCCCTACCCAGTTCAGCAAACAGTTGAAGAAAGATAATCTTTCCTCCAGATAGATATACATGACAATTGAGGCTCATTTTTAAGAGCTACTTATGTAATCCAAAACAAAGGAAGTATGTAGTTCAAAGAACACAAGCAAGATCTTTACAGAACTAGCACAGAAATGTGAATGAAGACTGATGTTCGGAAATAATTCCCCATTTCCCAAATTCACAAATCATTTCCCTGTTATTTTATCGTTTTTTACCCATTTAAGATTAATAGTGAGGGCCTCTAATGCCCTCTTTTCAAACAATCACTACACTACAGTATCGATGGCATGCTATATTATCTCTTTATGAAAAAGGCAGAAGAAACAGATGGAGATTCCTTAGTTTTTCTCTGGGGTACTCACTCTCTTTGCCTGAACAGAAAGAAAGTAAGAATGAGTGTACGTGGACCGAGGGTCCAGCCAGCCACTGCCCCCTCTGACAGTGACCAGCAGCAGACACGTACCAACAAGGCTAACAACAGGGCACGAATGAAGCACCGGTTTCCTGATGTGCACTCCCAAAATCTGGAAAACTGCACAGACAGATTTACTGACTTTCAAAACTCAGTTGCCAAGCAACTTCCCAAAACTCCTTTAAAACAAGAAAAACAACAACAAACACCCCCCCTCCCCCCCCAAACCCACTGTTCATCACAGAACGGCTGTTCAGCTCCATACAGCCAAACATAAATGGTAAAGCTGCACACTGAACCTGGGAGACTAAAACTACCAGAAAATACCATCTATTTCCATATCTTTGTTTGGGTTGATTGTTGGGGGCTTTTTTGTTTGTTTTGTTTTTAAATCACACCACACTCAACACATTTATCTCAAGGAAAAAGTTAAGAGGAAAGCAAATTTTTTCAGGTTTATAATTTATTTTAGTCTTAAAGCTTAAATTGTATTTGGTTACCAAACACTTCATGGATATTTTACTTGCTTTTTCAAGACTTTTTTTTTTCTTCCAGAAAAAAAGGTAAAAAACCACACCTTAGCTTAAAGCATGTGAAAGGACTTATGGCTGCACAGGCTCAGAGAGAATGATAAAGTATATTAGAAACCTGCAAAAAGAGTTTCAGTCTGTAAAAAAACCAATGCCTTAACTTAGTTTCGGAAACCTGAATGCTAGTAATATAAAATTTTACTATCTGATGAAACAGATATTTAAAAAAACCTCTATGTATAGCACTAACTACATAATTGAGAATGCATGAATATGAAAAGGAGGCTACAACAAACTCAGAAAATGAAAATGTGCTACTCACAGTTAATATTAGCACATACAGCTGTGACTTTTTGCAGGCAAGTGAAAGAGAAAATACATCTCTTCAGGCAAATACCCATACCATGTACCAGGATTTCTAGAGACAGCCTGAAAAGCATTTCCTTTCTGGAGATAGTAATTAAAAAAAAAAAAGCAATCTCTAATATGACTGATGTAGTAAGAAGGCCAGTTCTGAAAAAATAGTTTGAAAACACAGAATTTATTTAAAAATCTGTAATGAAGAAAGCCTGGCCCTTACATATTTGCTGCAGGAGAAAGAGGCTTGAATTATTTAGCACTATCTTTCTGTTGATTTTGGTCTCTGGTATTTGGTTTTTTTTTTCTTTGTAACAGTATCAATGTATTGAATTTAATTAAGTAAATTACCACTCTCATTCAAAGACTTAAAAACACTTATGCTGAGTCAAGTCAAAAGTCCACCAAATCCACCATGATGTCTCCGACTGGAGCAGAGAGCAGATGCACAGGAAAGGGAAGCACACAACCAGTGACACTTGCCAAAACCTGCCTCTCAACTTTCAAGGTTGCTGAAGAATTTCTTGAGCCAACTGTGGTATCTACACACTTAGTAACCTTACTGGGCTTTTCTTCCATGACTCTGTTAAATCATTTGTTAAAAATTCAGATAGGTTTAAAAACAAGAGTACCTTGTACATGGAGTTCCACAACTAAACTAAAATTACATTAAAACTTTCATTATTTTGTTCCTTTTAAATCTGCCATCTTGCATCAGAAGGGATGCTAATTACCTGTCCCCTTTCCATGTGACTCATAGCATTAATTTTTCTTCTGTGTCATCCATCAGTTGTCCCTTTTCCAGGCTAAAAAAAATAATCTCAGTCTATTTAGTCATTCCCTTTCTAGAAAGTATTCTATTCTTGCTGTCAGTCTTTTTACTGTTCCTCATTTCTACTGTATTGTCTGTGCGATTCACACAACTTTTAAATATACAACACAGATTAATACACAAACATAATGGTGTTTTCTGCATTCTTTTTATGATATTTGCCCCCTCATCTCTTGAGCTCTACCAAGAATGAGGGTGATTTTTTTCAAACAGAAAATCTGCTCGGTCAACCACTCTTTCCCCAAGTCAAGTCCAGAGTGCTTTACTCATGTGCGTCATTTTACAATTACTCACAATAAGTTTTACCTGCTATATCATCAGTCTCACTCTCTCAGGAGGCACCTGTGTAATTCTCAAAGATCAACTCTATCTTGATTACCCCCAACTCAGTTAACACTGGCAGAAGACTTCCTCAACCCACTAGTCACCCCCCTTCTCCAAATCCCTTTTGATTTTGCGTTAGATGATCACAAAGCAAGATCTCTTTTATCAGAGATCCACACTAGACTGCATTGGTGACCTCCCTTCATTGTGCAAACTGTACTCTGGAATATTTTACCCACTTATCTAGGCAAAGTCTTGTGCTCTCTGTTCACAACTCACTCTGGTGGGAATTTTCAAAAGCAATTGATGAGATCAAGTAGATTTAAAAAAAAAAAAAAAGAGTGAAAGAAAAGAAAAAAAGGAGTTTCTTGATTGCAGTATGTAGGTCATCTGAAGACCCTTTTACAGAAACCCAAGGAAAATGTTTCCAAAACCATCTTGGGTTGCTTGTGGGCAGCTAAAAACTTCTGGTAATTTCAACAATTGTCATGACATTTTTCTACTACTTTTTTGTAAAGGTCAAAGTCAGAGAAAATAGTAACATAAAAACCTTGTGTATGTGGCATTTTTTTCGTAGCCCAGAAGCAACATTCATCCTCAAAAAGGCTGCTTCTGTAGGTATTTCCATTCACACTTTTTTTATCAAATGGATTACAAAACTTCCCTAAGATTCAACTAAGACAAGACTGAAAAACAGTAATGCACACAGGTAAAGTATCCTTATGTTTTTTCATCCTTGCTTTTTGAAAGAAAAACATAAAAAAACAGAGCAAACCAGTAAGGCATCTGAAGTTTACATGCTTCTAGAGAAATAAATCTGTCCACCTTGCCAAAATAAAAAACAATTTAAAAAAAAAAAACCATCAGCCAAGACCACCATATGTTAGTAGCCTATGTGTAGACACATAGATATCTTGTGTTTTATCTTACCTTTTAGCCAACCACAGTTTGGTTCCTACACAGGTGATGATGTCACCCAGTCCCCGCTGAAAGTCTGAACTAATGAGCTGTTTTGATTCTAAGTACGACTGCAGCAAGTGAAAAACCTAAATAAAGAAAAATAAATAAATAAATAAATAAAAGAATTGAAACTAGAGTCTGTAGCCACTGCTTTTCTTCCAAATATCTGTAAGATGAAAACAACCACCTGCAAAAGGAACAACTATTACTCAAGGAAAAACATGTATTTATTTGGCATAACAACAGATGAAATCCTTAAATTGCTTATTCTTTAAAATTTGCTCTTCACAGAAATTGAACAACAAACCATAGGAAGTGCTGGAAGATGTGAACCTCCGTGAAGCGCACAGAAGTTCATCAGGTTAGCCTGATGAACACCACTCCCACTGGCCCTTGCCAACTTAAACGTTCCTCATCTTTCAACCTTTTTGCAGTGCCCCCAGCTCAGCAGGGCCAGCTCAAGTGTCCATGGAGCACGCTGGCAGCTTGGCCCACTGGATGGAGTGGGGCTGGTTGCATCATACAACTAGGGAGACGGGGAAGGGTCTTTAAAATCCACACACTGAGCAAATAGCTTTTAAAAGAAAGTAGTCATCTACAACCACTCTGAAGTGCTGACAGAAAAGCATCTCTATTCCTGCTCCTGAGATCTTTCATTCAGGGCTCTGGTCAAACACAGTGAGCAGTTGGGTTTCACAGAGAAAGGAGATGCTCACACCTTTCCTTTCCAAGGAGAGAGAAGACTGAGCTTCTGCACTGGGGCTGTGCACTGACTGCACTACCTCCTCCAGAGCTGCACTTAAAAGCCTAGTAGACACTTCCTGGCTATTACAAAAGACAGAATTCAGGATACCAAAATAGAAAGCATTACCTGCAGCTTTCCGGTCAGACAGTTGATAACAGAAGTAATTTCTGTTCTTAAAGTATTTAAAAACAGGCTTTTCAAGTAGTATTGAATATACAGAAGAGCATTGAGAAAAAATGGAGTTACAAAAAGATGTATAGTCATCTAGATCATAAGCATGAAAAGGAAATATTGGGTAACAGATGAAAGCTGACACCAACTGCACAGTGGAGATGGACCCTCCAAGCCCAGCCCCTGTAGTACCCATCCTCTCCCCACGTAGGAGAGGGTACATAACACACACTTCTGACATAAGTGACAATGTCTGTATCATCCCACTTAGTTTTCACCTTTCCCATTCATATGCAAGTGAAGAGGCAACACCCAGGTGAGTTAATTTCTAAAGGGAAAAACATGAAGATATGCAGTGCAGAACTGAACCCTAAGGGAAAGATCCTGCTCGGGTTAAGGAGTTTTGGAAGATGGAATAGGAGGAACAGGGGGCTGACTCTCCCTCTTTCTTTAACTTGCCTTAAAGCTTCCAAATTTGAAATTTGCCTACAGAGGTAAGTTACATTGATAGACATGACAGCATTTCTATGCAAATTGAAAAAGTACATCCCCCATTATTTATTGAAACTGGCAATGTGCAGGATTTAAGAAGCTTTAGAAGTATTATCAGACCATTTCTGAAAATACCTACATGAGCATTTAATATGAAAACACTCTTAATGTGTGAGAGCATTAGCACTTCATACTTGCAAAGTGACAATTTTATGACTAACGGATCAAGCTGGGGCCTTCATTTCACTTTGGGAAAAGAAAAACCTTTATATCCAGATTTTTGCATCTCAGATCTTGGTTTCCCGCATTCCAGCTGTCACTTGCTCCCGGGGTTAGATTTTTTGTTTGTTTGCTTGTTTTGGAAACATAAACGCTGCCGCATAGCATTAACTTGACACAATTTCATCTGGGTTATTTTTTGTGAAATTATTCAAGGGGAAAAACAGCTGCAGTGGTTTCAAATAAGCACGGAAACAGAACAGAAGAGATGTCAAGAGACTATCTAATCCATACAAACACTGAGGCAGGGTTTAAACATTCTCCAATGAAACAAATGCCTGACCGTCCTAATCCTGAAAACAGCCAAGAAAGCAGATTCCAAAATACTTGTATGCAACCTCTTCTAGAGTTTCACCCTCAAAATCCAAGCTCTTGAGGTAAGGTGTTCCTCTCCACTCCTACCCTTGCCCTCATGGTAAACAAGTGTTCTCTGGAAGCCATTCAGTCAGTCCAGATTTTTTCCTAGTGAGGTACTTATTAAACACAGAGATCCCACTGGGGCCCCTTTGACAAGAACAATCACATAAACTCTCATCTCTCTGTGTAGCAGGTGCTCCGTAGGCAAGAGACAACCTGGAAAGATAGCTGTCATCTTGTCATTTTTATTTTTTTTTAATCTTCAAAGGTCCTCTGCACTGAACATCATTTATTGACAGCAGACCTTCTTTCTCAGACATTTTTTCCAAGATCATTTTGAATTTTTATCTTTTTCTACAAAGCACTTTGCAAAACTGCGAGATTGCAAACATTCCAGAGTGTCACCAGAAATCTCTACCTCCAATCCTCTTCTTTAGCCTGTGCAACTGACTGCTTATTAAAATGGTTTATTTAAGTATTGACTCAAAATTAACCTTTTTCATGAAAACCAATGTACTTGCCACTACTACTCGTTTCTCTGTATCTGTTGTGGCTTGTCTATTAAGTAATAGACACCATAGAAGAAAAGGGATGAAAAAGGAAAATAATGTATATGCAGAAGCTCTTCTTACTGCCTTTTATATCCTCTGCTAATTGAAAGTCATTTGGTGCCTTAACCTTTCTGATTTTAGTCTTCTGTGCTTGTGTTCATTTCCAGGAATGAGAAGGGATTTACCTCTAAGCAATAATATAAAATCTGTTTCACAATTATGAAGGGGCTATCATATTTTTTCCTAGAAGCTTAAATTAAGTTAATCTCTTCAGCTTTGAAAACAACTCTCAAAGTGCATCCCTCCTAAATACAAAGGAAACCTAAGTAGTTTGATAGTTCAAGCAAAAGGTCTTGAGAGAGGGAGAACTGTGCATATTAAGTAGGTCAAATTTGTGGATTTAAATTAGTGCAGGTAGGAAATTCAGTACTGAACAGGCAATAAAAACCCCTCTGCAATTCAGTCTCTATATGAACCATATCCTTTCAATACCATTCTGAAGATAAAAATCAGAGGGCATGAACCATAGTTAAGCAGTAGAATTAGAAGGTGCAACTCATGTAAGAGTTTCATTCACTCTTGAAGAATGTTGGCATTCATCAAAAACAATGTTCAACTACTACAGTTTACCCTGGTCTGACTTTTGACATATGCAAAATATGGATTTTCTCATTATTTCAGTGCAAGCCCTCTGTCGTTTATTCAGGTCCCATCACCAAATTTTAGAGACCTAGAACTAGCTTTCCCCACAAAGGAATAATTTTTTTCAGCATAAGGTTTTAGAACGCCTAAACTAAATTTGAAATTGTAATTAATGTCTGCATGTTTTATTCAAAGCTTTATTTTATGTAAGCTAAAACTGGAGACAACCAAACAAGCAATCTGTAGAAGTTAACCACAGTACTTCCATCATGCGTGACAGGTCATTGTTTGGCTTATAGTAAGTAATATTGCTGCAGCTCCCATGATCTAAGACTACAAGGCAGGCAATGTTTGCATGGGGAGGTAGCAAGTTTTACGAGACTGTTTAATACAGATAATAAAAGAGACAGGCTTTCCAGCATACAGCTCTCCTCAAGTCCAAAAGACTACTCGATTTAAAATCCTTTACTAAATTCCACACTTACATATAAATGCAATGAGGTCATGGTGTTCCTTTTGTATGTGGGATTGTTTTTTTAATTATACTAAGGCAATACGTTAATCATTTTTTCTTTTTAAAAGGTAGTTTCACAAAAGATTTGCACTGTCTGTAGAGGAAGATTTAGAAAGACTTACAGGATGACAGCGAATATCTTTAAATTTGACATGAATTAAACACCAAGAAAGCTGCCTGAGAAACCACTTTTGAGGGGTTGGGAGTCCTTTCACCAGGACTGAAGATACAACACTCAAGGTATTTTCCGTAGTTCTGTGAAACCCTGCAGTAAAGCCAGCAAGTTGCAGGATGCTCACAAATCTTTTCTTTCCCTGAGCAGGCTGTTCAGGAGCCAGGCAGGACCGTACAGACTGCTTTCAATGTGGGCAACAGTTGTTTAAACAGTGCAAGCCATGGGAAGTCCAGATAATTGGATATGTAATGGGGAACAGCATCCCCCAATTGACCATTCTGACACCATGAGGTTCTACTATCAGCCAGTATGTTCTAACCTGCTGCAGGTAAAACCACAAACATGGGAGGACTTTTTAATGCTGAATATCACCGGGGAAAAAACCCCAAAACCAAAAACCAAGCACAAAGCTAGCTCAGGCATGACACTATACGCTAATTAGCAAAACCCAAGGACCAGCATGCCAGTGAAGGGAAGCTGCATTCTGCTCTCCAGTCATTCCCCATCTCCTGTACCTTCCCTCCCTTCTTGGCATTGCCAGTGCTTCATCCTTGTTCTTCAGCTCTATAAGAGGCAGGGGATGGAGGGGGTGAGGTTGGGGGGTGTGAAAAAGGGCAAAAAGCAGAGAAGAGTGGGGAAGGGAAGAGGCAAAAAAAGGAAACAGCCGGATTGGTTCCCTGCCAGTGAATCAGCACACACATTCTTCTATCCTGCTCACATCCATCCCCCACCAAACAGCACGCTTTCAGATGCAGCACTGTGAGCTTTCTGTGTCTCCCTGTCATGACATGAGAAAGTTGGGTGTTTTCTTTGTACCCAAGCAGACCTAAAGACATAATATCTACTATTTTTCCAAGTCTTCATTTTGGATGATCAAGTGGAAAAAAATGCACATTACTTTTTTGAAGAAATGAAATACTTAAATGATTAGACATCAGCTAAGTCAAAAATATAAAACATGAGAAGCAAGAATAGATATTTTTCTCCCTCACATAAACTTTGATATGATACGATGCTGATCATTATCTTTAGAAGCTCTCATATCAGCTCAAAGTGCTGTATTCAAGCTGTGAAATATGCTATTAGAATAATGAAGCAATGGAACAGTGGATGAAAACTTGCATAAACCACAGCATCTAGCAAGTGCCTTTTTTTTTTTATGCCAAGAGTTCTCCTGCATAAGTACAGAGACACTGCAAATATAACACCTGCTAGTAGCCACAAAGTTGATTTATTGTGACACACTTTCTGCCTAACAAATTAATATTTTTGTAGCATTAGCATTACTTTAATAGGAGGAACAAAGGTTTCTGAAATTTACAATAAACTTTTAACTTCAGACATGAAATAATGATTAGGCAGATAATTGGTGTGCATGCGCACATGCTCAAATTTAAAAGAGAACACAGTCTTCAATATGTTGCTGCACAAAGTACCTTCTTTAAACAATCAGATTTTCCAAAAACACATTGAAGGTTATATAATTGCACACTTCTCAGTGAAGTGAAGTAGCAAAGTTAAACTTTTCTCCCCTTAAGCTGACCTGAAGCAATAAAAACTTTTGCATGCATGCCCTCAGCAACGTTTGGATGAAATTAGGTATACAGTACAAATATTCACATTCCTAAGTGCAAGACTGAAACAATGCTCCCAGTGTTCATTTCAATGCTTCTTGAAAAAAACTACAAAACAAACTCACATCATCCTAACTGTCGATTCTCAGCATAGATCATCTAACTCCCTAAAGGAAACGGAAAGAACACAGAGGTTTCACCAACTGAAAGAGAACACTGTGTAAATACTAAGCTTGGAAAAATGTGCCACTCGCCAAGCTATGGAGGTTGAAAGCCAAAAAAGGGTGCTTGCAAAATGGCAGGAGTAAGGAGATTACTGCACTAAGCTAAATGTGTTTTTTCAGAATTGTTCCATCAAAAGCTTTCGCTCGAGTATTAACAGGCTAATGAGAAAACCTCAAATGTTATTTTTCTTTTCTTCTCTCATTTAAAGGCAGATAAAGTTTTATTCTTCTTGTATGAGAAATATAACTGCCAAGTTATCTCTGCATTCTGAAAGTGAGG
The DNA here is from genome assembly GCA_033628505.1 of Tringa tobata. Lineage (NCBI taxonomy): Eukaryota > Metazoa > Chordata > Aves > Charadriiformes > Scolopacidae > Tringa > Tringa tobata. Next base: position 5,675,731 of record JAHREE010000287.1, on the reverse strand, counting down.
CTCAATTTTTCATTTTTTTTCTATGACCGTGTAAGATAAAAACTGGCAAGCTGCTGTGACAGGTGAAGGCATTTTTATTAGGATGATAAAAAGTTCAAAGTTACAATAATTATCTCTAGGGAAAAACAAGTCCTAAAAATCCCTTTTTTCTTAAACATGAAAAGTGCCAGTATGATAATTAAAATGGGACTAAAATCCTCAACTATCTCCCTTCAGTTTTCCAAGATGATATCTATAAAAACATAGACGGGAGAGTTTATATTTATCTGGTTACCTTCTGATATCAGCCTGGTCTGCAAAAATTTATATTTGTGGAAAATAAATATAACATTTTATCACCAGTAAGTATGATATGAACACAGTTCCTGCAGTTCATGCTACTCTGGACAAACAAAAGCCATTATACAAGTTGCAGGATAATAGTTTAACATTAGTAGAGAACAACAGCACACAGATGTGCTGCAACCAGACAGTGCTCATGGCACCCCAGAGAGAAAAAAAAGAGAGAAAAAAGTGTTTGGGCAGGAGGGGCGGGGGGGGGAGATGTAGGTATTCTGAATTTATTTCCATATTTAAATGACAATATATTTACAAATCTCTTACTGTCCCCAAACAAATGTGTTAGAAAAGACACCACTTATTACATTGCTCTCATAGTCCTGGATCATTTATATATACCAGATTATTATAGACATCACCCTTTGTTTCTACCACATCCTTTCTTTAAAGTCTTTAATTTCACGATGGTAATTTCACAACTACCAAATCAGATCGCTATTTCTGCCAAATATAAGTTATATTATTACTATATATGAATATTGCTTCCTCAAATTTGTTTTTGTATGGACTAATAAACTCAGTCCGACATCGAAATATTTCCCTTTGCAAATATTTTTCTGAAAACTGTATAAAAATTGTTTCTTCTTTTAAAGGAACAGCTGGTTCACAATTCAATCTTTCCATAATTTCAGCTTTGTTTTGTCAGCACATTTCATCATCTAATTACACAATTTTGGTTTATTTTTCATGAGAAAGTAGGGCTTTTAAATCCTTCTTCCAAATATATCTACCAAAATTCATAAAGCCAGGTTTATAAAAGAATCAAGTTGCTTTAATTAAAACACAGGCAAGCATATTTTGATTGAATTAATAAGTTGTAAAATAAGGTACGAAAGCATATGAAGTTATGAATAAAAATACAATACTAGTTCACTACATATAACTGAGCAAGAATAACACAGCTGTTTAATAATCTAAAAATTATGAATGTGCCATAACTAAGAAAGGTACACAATGCTGAAAAATAGCAAAGTGGCTTTCTTCTCAGTGATATATACTATAAAACATTCATTATTGAAAATGTGTTCTTAAAATTGAAGACACATCAAAGTTCTTGTGATACCATTTGCAGTACCATTTTTAGCAGGCTTTTCTTCCTATTTTAGTCCAGGTGAGACTGGATTTGCATGAACAACTGAAATTCTGTATTAGGAGAAAACAAAACAATAAGAAGTTTGCTGCCAGCCAACACCATATTCATCAGTGTTATTTACTCAAAAGTCCTAGCTGATTTTTCTCTTAACAGTACACAGTTTGCCTGTTTGCACAGAAACCTGACACCAAGTCTGACTTTATAATTATTAGGACTTTTTTACCATTAGGATTTAAAATACTTTTTAAGTTATCATTCATCTTATAACTAAAGGTTCATGTTCTGGGCAGAGAAGCACAACCAAAAGACCTACAGACAGATTGGCTGATGAGAAAACAGAAAACCCCAATAAGCAGATGATGCTGAGAAAAGGCACAGCTGACTGAGGAGCAAGGGTCTCATTCACAATCTCCTAACCAGCCAGACTGACCAGAGATGAAAGAGGCTGCTGTGGAGCTGGTGGCATTACTGCCCTCTGCAAACATACCTCTTATCTTCCCAGCACCCAAAACCAAAACCTGAAAGTCTAGAGAAATGAACAGACCAGACTGCATGTTGCAAGCAGTTGAAAATTGTGCTCAGCTGGCAGTTCTGATCAGAACAAACAGTAGGAAGGATACAATGAAGTCTCCTCTTTCAAGTCTAAACGCTGCTATTATAAAAACTCACCCATCACTGTCTCACCCATCCAGCTACCTCAAAGGATATAAAGCTTTCCCCCTCCTTTAAACAGCTTTTTTCCTTTTTCTTTTTTTGGGGGATGGTGGTAAAACAATTTGAAGTGATTCTTTCCCAGACTATGTCCTTGTAACACAGTTATCCTGCTCATGTCCACATGAAGGAGACAAAAAGCAAATAAAGACCAAGGAACACTTGTTTGCTAAGGGATATTTACAATTAGGAGGAATATTAAAGGATACTCCACTAACACTAAGAAACTGACACGTAAGAGACACAGTCAGTATGAACATGTTTACAAAAAGTGCTCAGAAGTACACTGCTACTTGACTGCGTAGCTCTGCTGGTTTCAGCAGAGGTGATCTTCTGTCTCAGGAATGTCTGCATTAACACTCAAGCTGAGAAAATAATTAGAAGTAAGCTACATCAATTTGATGCTTTTATTTCCTAAATTCACATTATAGCACAGAGTGAAGTAAAACCTGTAGCTTCAGAAAACAATTTTCTTCTCCCACCTAATGATTTTAAGCTTACAGAAGAGAAAATATGTATACAAGTCTCTCAAACAAAAGAAAAATATATAGTATTTTTGAAGTTTGAGAAATAATTTGTTACATTAAAAGTCCAAGTGCAGGCAGCTATACCCAGTGAAAAAAAATCAAAAGGTAGTGCTTTTCAGGGTCATATTAATCTTCCAAAAGCTTTTCCCCCTTCCTCCATGAAGGCAATACTTACCTGTTGCTGTACATGACTCTGTGAACGAGGATCAACTTCCCCCTCCATCGCTGCGTATTTACAAGCATATTGTCACTTTTAATGGCTCCATTTACATCTGAGGAACTCAATATGATCAGAAGATCATCAGAGGGATGGAGCACCTCTCCTATGAAGAAAGGCTGAGAGAGCTGGGGTTGTTCAGCCTGGAGAAGAGAAGGCTCCAGGGAGACCTATAGCAGCCTATCAATATCTGAAGGGAGCCTACCCGAGAGCCAGAGAGGGACTTGTCAGGACAAGGGGTAACGGTTTTACATTGGAAGAGGGGAGATTTAGATTAGATATTAGGAAGAAATTCTTTAATGTGAGGGTGGTGAGGCACTGGAACAGGTTGCCCAGAGAAGTTGTGGATGCCCCATCCCTGGAGGTGTTCAAGGCCAGGCTGGATGGGGCTTTGAGCAACCTGCTCTAGTGGGAGGTGTCCCTGCCCACAGCAAGGGGGTTGGAAGTAGATCTTTAAGGTCCCTTTCAACTCTAATCATTCTATGATTCTAATATTTTTTCTCTTTTTTCTGAACTCCAAGCCAACATTATAAAGCCTGTTGAACTTAGTGTAAGACTGATCGCTCTTCCATGGTAGGGACTGCTGTACCTCTCTTTGAGTGAGAATAATAGAAAAATGTTCCTCCCTTAAAGAAAATTCTCACGCAATTAGTTGCTGGTAACAATGGGGACATTATGGGCTACAGCTACACAGATACATCAAACACCATCCATGTTGCTGTGTGGACCCTGAACTCAGATGCCATACTCCTTGTCGTAGCCTAACACAGCTGAACTCAGGCAGCCTAACACAGGTAGAAATCACAAGAATTTTCCTCTGTCAAAATTAGACCTACAAAAAAGGAACATGCAAACCAAAACATTCAATAAAAGTAGCTTTATGTCTAGACAACATAGCTAGTGTGTGGGCTTAACTTGTAGATAAGTCAGACTGAATTCCCAGTGTAAACACAAATAATGAGTAGTTACCTTTACGAAGGCAGTATCTAGGACAACAGCACAAAGGATGGTGCATGTAATGCAAACTCTTTCTCTTTTAATTACAGTAACATCTACAAAGTAATTCACATAAGAGGATCCCACTGAGCCACACCATGAGAGGGAGAAGACCAAGCCCTCCTATATTTTTACTCTCACTGTACTACAAGGCAGTAGTATTCAGCACAGGAGGATGTGGATACAGCCACTTTCCAACAAGGAAGATCATCTGAGAGAGGAGAGGACTGGCTACCCAAAATACACGTCATCCTTTTGCTTCTTTTCTATGAATGATGAAGAAATAAAGCTTTTACTTATGTAACGGCATATTGCTTCTCATATTTTGTAGTTGTCCCCTGCCCCTCCTCCCCCTATTCCAAAAGAATTATTATAGAAGAAAGTCTTTTAGGCACAGAAACAGCACAATTAAGGGATTTAATTAAAATCTACAGGGGATGCATCCCAGAGACAGAATAACTCAGATCCTTTAAGTTCCATTTCACAGATAGTAAGCATGTGCGTAAGAATTTATGTGGGGAGGAAAAATGACTAAATTATGCTTTACATATACTTTTCTGAAAGCACTTTGCTCTCCAGAGAAAACAGCGGAAAGAATACATATGTGCCAGTGAGATGCAGACTGTACAGCCAAAAATGCACAGAAAATATACACAGTATTTCCTCAGAGTTCATCGGTTTTGGACCACTGATGTTCCTGAAGTTTTTTACTGGTATTATATACTTTTTGAAACTATGAAGTTCATAGAAACATAGATAACTTATGATGAAACTTAAACTACAACAAATACATGAATCATGCTACTGCTGAAACTCAGCAGATTTTTGCCTTACGCATATGGACAAGCTATTTATAAATTTTTACTTCCCATCAGGCTCAGCATGATGTCAGCTTACAATAACAAGTTAATGTTAATGTTTTCCAGTAATTTTCACAGTGCCATTTAACTGCAAGTGCCCCGGCCAAGGTAAACTTAAGGGCAAGGAAAAGGCTAACTGTATAATCAGAGAACAACATTAATGAATTTTGCATCTCTGCTTTGAACACTTGGAATTCTACCTGAAATATATTTCTCTTTTGTTCCCAAAGTTTAATCTTGCTAGCCAGCTGATTACATCTCCCCAAAACAGCTCAAATATTCCTTCTGATTTTAATTAGCTGCAATGCTTCATCGCCTTGTGGATTATTTCTCCAGACAAACAAGCATCCTACGCTATCACAGAAAGTGCCCAACTCAAAGCTGTTAAACATTTCCTGAACCCTAGTAAGCTCACACACTTTGTTTTACAATCAGCAGCATCACAACAGGCAAACACTGTCTCTGCGACTTCACCAGTAACTGACAAATTCCAACAAAAAATGATGAAATTTGCTGGGGCTCTTCTCTTCAGAGGCATGAGAAGCTGTTCAGGAAGATCTGTTCCTTATTATTATTTTTCCCCTTCCCTCTTCCAATCGCATGCAATTGCTAAGATGTGTTTTTGACAAAAGCGAACGCCAACAGCAGTAGTTTTTATGGCAAAAAGGTTTTTTTGAAAAGCAAGTTCTTCCAATGCATTTTCTTACTCAAGACCACCTTCTCCAGCATTTGCACATGCTTGCCTTTGATTTTATTATCCCAGAGGAGTACAGCTGTCTCACTATCTCTAAAAGCAGTTCCAAGGACAGTTCTGTAAAGCTGCTGTTGCTTAACCCTCCGCTCGCTTTGGATATTGAACTGCAGAGAGGCTGCCTTCTGGACCCAGCAGTACCAATGAGAGATGCTCCTTCCCATGCCCACCACCTGTTCAACGCTGCATCCTGCTGAAGTCTGACAACTTCACACCTCCTAGCCAGTCTTCTTCTAATGAAAGCAAACTTTCCACTCACTTCAGTCACATATGAGTGAGGTTAGCAGAGGCCTATTATTTAAATTGAGCAAATCTCGCTCCTCTTTACTGAAACAGTCCAGGGAGGACCACCAGCTGATCTGTGGCAGCTGCAACACCCTGCAGAGGACTAGTAATGATCAGCTGGATGTGGACTGCTGATCACAGAACACAAGCCTACAGAAATCCTCTGGCATTAAAGCCTCAAAACTGACAAAACGACAAGGCAATGCACCAGCTTTACTACGTGCCAGATTTGCTCAAGGCAGCTGAGCAAATCTGCATCAGTGATGCAAGGAACTATCAGGATACTTCATACCCTTTTTCTTGCAAATAAACACCAAACACAAGGTGGGCAAAGTATCTCAATGGGTTCTTCAGTGCCTTTCCCCCTTACAACCAGTAACAATTTGGTCTTGCCTGTGTTTATCTCCCCCCATCACTCCACAGCTGATGTCCTGTCACTTTTGCATTTTAATAGTGGCTGCAATTACAACAGCACCCACTAAAATCAATAGTTTCTTAAGTTAACGTTAAACATTTTCCATTTACCACCTTTAGATAAACTAAGCTGGAATCCAGGAAGAGTCTGCAGTTTTAAGTCACTTCACAGTCTGCATTTGGCAGAATAGAAATGCGTGGAAGCCACCACTACTTCTCCCATATGGGTCTCCTTACTGTGCTCATAACTTCTGGTAAACCATAAAGGAAGCTGCAAAAAGGTGCCACACAGAATGACTTCTCATCACATAGATTTTATGTGTATCTCCCTTATCACATTGCTGCAATCTTTCAGAGCCCTAGAGGTGTCTGTGCCATGCCTTGTCCTAAATTCTAATCACAAAGTATCTGTGATCTTCATCATCAACAGATTTCACTGGGTATTGATGGTTTATGTTGAAGGATCATCACGTAACACAGTATTACTTTTTTTCAGAAGCAGTGAAATTTACTATAGAAATAAAACTACAGTAAAGCATATATAACAGTATGAAGTATGCTGCTTCAAATAAACTCAAACCCTAAAAACATTTCAATTTGGCAAAAAGAACAATAAAATGAATTAGCAAGATGATGTTGTCAGAAATTACTGAATCCACTGAGGTAGCTCAGAAGTTTTCTTAAATTCCATGAATTAACTGCACTTGGAATAACAAGAGAACTTTATTTCACAACAAGTTCCCTTTTTCCCCCTCTCCAAACACTGTTAAGACTTTATCGGTCTCGTTGGCCTTACAATACATTAAAAATTATCAACCAGCTGCAAAAAGGGAATTCACCTATTTGTTTATTTACTCAATGTTAAGGAGGATGAGTGCTCTGCTAGTATGCTGCAGAGAAGGACAGAGTAAAAGTTTGTCATTAAACAGGTTAAAAGGTCAAAACAAAATACTTGATGATATCATGGTTTTCACTGCAAAATATCTGTGAAGAGATCCCCTGCAGACAGCACTGTGTACCATACAGTAATGATACTGAGTAGGAATGTTTTATATTACCAACCTTGAAAGCAAATAAAAATGTCTTCAAATTTACCACCTAGTTCTCTGTTTTAGTCTTTGTACAAATTGGACAAATACTCTGCCACCCAAAATAACCCCTTTTTTCCTTTTTTTTCCCCAGAAAAATAAGGCTAACAAAAGAAAAAGGTCCAAATCAAGTTTCTCCAGAAATTCAACTATGAGAATGTGACAATAGATGCTTCCTGCTCGTGACATGTGATACCAAAATTGAATGGCATTGCCCATCATCCAGTGACACCTCTGAAGTGTTTTATGCTTGTATAACTGCAGCACTGCAAGTATTCTAAGGATTTTCATGGCTGATCATGGTACTGTAATTCTATTCAACAGGGTTGTTCCTATAAAACCCCAGGGATCACCCATGCAGATAAAGCCATTATAAGCCCCATTCACGTACTGACTGAATGAAAAAATATATAGGACTAACTGCCAACTTCTAAGCCTTTCTTCCTATTGTTCTATGTAATCTTTATAAATATCACTGAAATAAAACTGAATTAAGAGGCAACACTCAGATGGAACATAAATTCCCCCGAAAGGAAAAGGCTGATGGAAAAACATTAGCAAAACTGAACTAGTCAAACAGTTGATGGAAAAAGTGTCAAAGGTTGTGGTGGTTATAAACACCTCTCTGAGGAAATCTGACTGTTAATATCAAAGCCTACCACACTCTTGAGAGAGTAAAGAACCCAAGAAGTTACTGCAGTAATAATTTGAGAACTGAACATGATAAATTTAACAACATCCGCAACTCAACTTAGGAAATAGTCAGGATGAGGTCATTTATTTGGACCATGTGATCATGGAAGTTCACAGATTAACGTTCACATGAAATGAACTTCTTGTTCAACTATTTGAAAATTACCACATTATACAATACTGCAGATAGCTTTAAGTGTCATTAAAACTATTAATTCTTATGTCAGATTGCATTAAAATTATAATGCTGTATATTTAATGTATCTGTCTGGAAGGTCGTTAACTTAAAAATAATTTTTCACCTAAGAGTGCAATAAGGCTTTTCAGAAAAATAAAAAATGAAGAACATGAAACAACTCTCTAAGGGTTACATAACTTTGCAGTTCTATTTCCATCTTTAATACCATGTATCTACCACTGTTACCAACAGTTTATATTTTTTTTAGGGAAAGCAGTATTATGCTTTTATTGCTAAAGGCACAATGAGGTTACAAAGAGCTTTTTTTTTTTCCTCCCCAGCAATCACCGAGTGCCAAGAAGCCTATTTTATATATTTTAAAACTAGTTAAACATAAAATGCTCATTTTGGCTTTTATAACCTCTTTCTTTCACTTCTGACAACAGAAGATGCCTGATGCTGTAATATAATTTTTAAATGGCTTGCAGAATACAATAATCCAAGAGAAATAACTACAGTCATAAGAGTACTACCTCATCAGCTCCTAATATCTACAGAATCTACTTTAGTTTGATTAATTTTGAAATAATTTCTTACCATATGATAATTTAGTATAAATGATTGATTCAAAACAGCAAACAGAAAAAAAAGCCTTTCTATTGCTGGAAGCATTTGATGCACTTCATTCTTCTTAAGGTGACTTTTAACACAACAGTAACTAGTACCACCACAGGGGTTTGAAATCCTGGCTGCTCAACCTGTCTCCCATCAGAGTAGTTCCTGAAGGTGGTTACACGAAGCCTTGTCCTTTTGCAATGCTTCAGGACTATCTGTGGGCTACAGATTTATGCTGCAACACAGGACACACATATACAGCATACACTTTTTATTAGATGTTACACCAGGAAATATCAACTATTAAAAACAACAACAATTTTGCAACAAAGTGTATATGTGAAGTCTTTCAGAGTGTTAGTGTGTCTACCTCTACATCTTCCTAAGGCTTTTTTGGAAGTGGGAAGTATTCAATAGATGGGACAACAACAATATCACCATGGCACACATGTATTTCCATGATGGTATTAATTATTTTTGTATTAAAATAATAACCTAAAAAGTATGAAGTATGTAGTGTGTTTCATGCAAGACACCGACACTACGACTTAAAAATCTTATTTGTCTTGACTTCATTCCAGAGAGCAAAAGCTTTAGCTGGCATTTCTAATGGCACAAAATGATTCAGTAGGTTAAAAAAAAATGAAAATGAATGAAAAATGAAAAAAATGAAAATGAAAAAGAGTGAAAAGAAACAAGTCAAACACACACTCAAGAATAGCTTCATTTATATTTCCTTTAGAAAAAAAAAAGTGATTATTAGTCTCTCTACAATTTCCTGTTCTAATTGCCAGTGGTATTTGTTGCACCAATGAAACAAGACAGTCAGAAGAACAGAGAAGAATAAAGGAAAGATTTCTTACAATTTTCAAATATGAGATGAGCACATAATCAGCATTTTGTTTGCTATAGAAGTGTTTTGTGGGGAACAAGAGAAGTTTTAAGTTGGCTTTTCCTACCTTAAACTATTTTTTCCTTGAAGAATAGCAAATTAATATTATAAAGTGAAATAAATGCATGCATTTGGACTGTGAAAAGGAAGAAAAGGTGCTAAGAAACTTCAATTATATTGAAATCAAACTCAGTATGAACTATAAATGCTGAATATCTTCCATTTAGGTCATAAAAAAATTAAGTGGATTCCTAAGTGATTTCTTGTAGCAAAACAGAAATCTTAATATTAATGCTGGTGCATTTGCATAAAAAAAGGACAAATCTGATTTCCAAGGTTAAAAGCTTTCCCACCCACCAACTTTTAACACAAAGACCTTTCTGCATCTATGGAAATGCCTGTGTTTATTTGAGAAAAAAAATTAATAACTGTTGCTTACTTTCCACAATAAAAACAGGGCAGAATGAACTACTACAATCTGGAGAGGTCTCCTGCCAAACCCAGACTAAGACATTCATTGTACATGTGAAGATGTACTGAATCTGAAGCGTAAGCTTTTGAACAAAAGTCAATATACAGATACATTTGACATGCACTTCTGACAGCATGGTAATAACCCTACTGCAATAAGCAACAACATACCAGGACAGCAGCTACTCTTAAAGAGAGGATTCGGTCTGGAACAGAGATATGGAGGAGTAAGCACCTGAAACAAGAGCTGGCGGGAGGGAGTTGATGGTGAGGGTGCCAGGGGAAACGGGGAGAGAGAACAGAGGTGCAAGCCTGAGAAGGAATGAGGGAGGACAGAATAGAAGCACCTGCTGCTTATCATGCTTTCAGAAGCCTCGTTCATTCTTTGCTTGCTTGAAGGCTTGTGGGAGGTTTCCACACTCCCAAACATCAAGGCGACTCTGATGATCCAGAGACAACTGGCACTTTTTATGAAGGAAGGAACAGAGAAAAGCAAGGACCTTGACAGGTGATAAATTTAGAAGAATCCCTATCATCCTCTCAGCAACCCCCTTGAACTCTTCTGCAGTTAGACCACACCTAGGCTGTTTCTGGGACTTGACAAAGGCTTTTCAGGGTATTTCAAGTCTAAGAGCCTCCTGCAGCTCCGCTGGAAGTCGCATTTTTGATGCTCCAACTCAGAAACTACATTATTCATTGAGGGTTTTAGCAGCAATGCCCCAAACTGGGCGTACCTTGTATTAGACAGCAGAAACAAATTTTCCTTCAATACACATTGCTTCCCACATAGCGCCTGACCTAAAAGCAAAACATATAGATAGACCTTGATAGTCAGACACCAACCCTACTCCTCAAAAAAACCCCTCCACTACTAGTTATAACACAGCTTCTTCTTCTTAGTCTTGCCCCACATAAATGAACTACACAGGACAGGAAGTTTATGTCAGTCAAATTTCTGTGCAATCCTTCCTCAGCCTGGATATCCTCTCCCTATTTTCCTACAGTCCATGAGTAAACAGCATCAGAGAAACAAAATCAGAGGAACACATTTCCAGAGCATGCCATCAGTTCAGATTCAGAGTCATTTAGAGCCTCAGTAAAAAAAAAAAAAAAAAAAACAACAACAACAAAAAACACTAAGTCAAATAGCCACAAAACTGTTCCTAGAAAATTTTAGCTCCATAACTACTTCAGAAATGCAGATATTCTAAAATAATTAACAAAGCCAAGAAAAAAGTGGTAAAAAATACTATTGCAAGAAATGCCTATGACATGTAAACAGAAAAAAAAAAAAGCAAGTAACATGCTTTAAACTTGGTTGAAGAAGGAATAACTACCCAGTATTAATTCAAAAAATTCTAATTTGACTCATAAACACTCTAAAATTGATTTCCACACCTTGGAAAAGTGTCTTATTCTTGTTTTCTGTTTACTTTGTTTCATTTTCTTAGATTTCCAGGTCTTTCCTCCTCTCAATATTTTGTTCTACTACTAGAGATTCTTGCATCCTGGTCTTCAGTATAGGTAAGTCTTTACTGAGTAGTTATCCATTTAAAACCACTTGTCCCTCTTCATTCATTTCTCACATCCAGCATTCTTTTAAATGCCTGTTTTTCCAGCTTTCTCCTCCTTTCATGGAGGGTATTCTTCTGCTTTGTAAACAGGCAGAGAATGCTTCCAAAGACAGCACCTTCCCACATTTCTCTCTGTAGTCTGGACTTTTGAAAACACAGAGCATAGTAAAAAGCCCTCACTGTTCATAAATATTTTTTATACATCCTCAAGCAGTCAGAACTTATCATGGATGGGTATTTTTAAAAGTATATCCAGGAAGTGTATCCAGGATTATCTTTTTTTTTGGCTCTGAAAGTTTTAAAGACAGGGTTTCTAGATCAAAAAGAAGAGAAAAAAAAATCCTATGCGGGTGGGATTGAAAACATGTTTTTGGAGATGAAAAATGAACTCTGTGGAGTACTAAATTAATCCACTGCACCACCTAGGAGAATATTATATCTTCAGTACACTTTACAAGCTTCAACTTTTCCCTTCCCAACTGTAAAAACATCCTCTGCCTGTGACAGAGTGATAGGATTGCTTTCCTGACTAATCATGAGGGATACTTAAAGATTCATAATACAAAACAGGTGCAAGAAATATGTGTAGAATTGAACACTTAAAAAATTCAGACTTCACAAGAGTTCAATTGCTGTTCTGGGAGGTCTAAATCAAGTTAACCAGCCAGTGCCTGAAACAGTTCAACTCTCTTCAGGAAGATTTAAGTAGTAAAAGTAGAACACTGTGCCAACAATATCTGTTTCTAACATCTCCATCATCTAAAAAGAAAATAATCTATCCATTGTGAAAACTGTACCTATAGGATTACACTAAGGAAAGAGAAATCCTCCTAACACTTAATAGAAGTTGTTCTATATAAACATATTAGCATATAGTGTTTTCAATCTCTCCACATTTATCCAAGACAAAACCAGAGAAGCTAATGAACACAACCAGTGATGCTTTATGGCTGTAACTGAACACCAGGCAGGGTACCTCAAATGGCACACACAGCCACCCGGCAATCGCTGCTGGCAACGTGGGTTGCAGAAGCTTGTATTCATTTGGGAGTGGTACTAGCTGCACTGGGTCAGGGAGGCCAAAACATTTGTGTTTGCAACTGCTTGCCATACCCATAGTAATAAGGATTAAATCCTAGGGTAGGGGAGAGAGGGAGGCAGCATGTCCATCAAGTCATCCATTCCACTTCACAGAGGGGGCAACCCTCACACTATCCCCAGCATAACCCAGGTAATTATAGTTACTGCTCAGTGAAAAAACAGCAGCCTTGTTTTCAATAATTTATGAATATTGCTTATTCTGTTCTAAACCCACCCTTTCCAAACTTTTTTCCTGATCTTCAAAGATGTGAACACGAGGTTTACAGCAATAGCATCTCTAAGGATATTATATATCCTAAGGATGTATCATATATCTCTAAGGATAGCATATCCTTAGTTGCTGTAGGAAGGAAACCAACAATGATGCAGAATCTGAATGAAAAGACCCAACAGAGCTGTAATAGCTGTCCAAATCTATGCCCTTTTGAAAACTAGTGACATGTCTTAGGGAGTCAGAGACACAATATTTGGGAGCATTACCAATTACAGTTAAAGCAACTTCAAAGCAATATCCAACTAGCAGATCTGCCCAGCCAATTAGCACTACAACATGAGGGTTTTTTTACACACACAAAAAAAAAAAAGTAGCTGGATGAAAACCTCAGGCAAAACCTCTTCAATGATTTTCTTTCAGAGATTGCCTCCTCCCATTCTTGGAACTTAGTTGCATTCATAAATATAAATCTTGTTCTCAAATGCTTACTGCCTCCTCGTATCAGTGTACCTCTATGTAACAGTTCATAATAATTTACAACATGAAGAAATGAGACAACTGCTCTGTTATTGCCAGCTACATATAAGTGAGTATGTTTTCAATCTGACATAAATATTTCTTTTCTCTTTGTACTAACCTTAAAAGTAAGGCTTATCTTGAACACTAAAAACTGAACTTAAGAAGAGAAACAGCTGGAAGGAAGTTTCACTGGAAAACATTTAATTATAGCAGGTTTATTTCTTTGATCTGTAGATAATGTAACATTTGTTTACTATATTAAGTTTTTTTACGCCAACGTTGAACTGCTACACTTCAAACTTTACTGCCAAGTCAAATAAAATGTAATTCACCATAGTCAATGTTTCTGTGCTACTGAATAAAGCCAAATAAACAACATGCTACTTCCCCATTCATTCCCTCAGACCCTAGAGATCCCTTTTCTTCGAAACAAAACAGGAAAAAAAAGTATGTTCACTGACACCCCTGCTGGTAATTCACATTAAAGATTTTTAGGTCAAGCTAAGGAGTAGTATACCTCTCTCACTCAGCCACAAGGACCAACATCCAAGAATGATCTTCAAAATATATTTGCCTAATTTGTCTCCTGTTGTCATATTCTAACCCCAGTCACTGGAGTCTGTGGAATTTTATTACCTATTCAGTACTGTAATAAAGAGGGTCCTGTGATGCTTGCTAGCTCTTCTTCATGCCTCGTTCTTCTCTGCTTTATTTTCAGATGCTCATATTTATTTAAATTGTCTTTATTCCTCTGAGTAAGTGTCCAAGTATTAAATTCATAAAACATGAGAGTGATTGTAATCTCAAATACCTCAAGCTTGACCTTCCTTTGTAGCAACTTAAGCTAAAGTCATCCTCTTCTGAAAGGAAGGAGAAAGGCATCCACATTCATTAGGCAGGCTCTACTTTCATCATCAACAAGCTGCCTTAATGCAACTCTTTCAGATAATTAAACTACCTATTGGTATTTTCATCATTAACTGCTTCTGTTCATCAGTACAACTATGTATTTAATTTTTTTCTTCAAGCAAGTCATGTCCATCCATCTCTGGCTCAGGAGTACTCAAAGCTAAGACAGCACATGCAGATGTTTCTCCAGCTGCTTGGTCTGTCTTACTCTTTTTCCCAGGCTTGTGCTATCGCTCCTTGCTGAAAGTCGCACACTGACTCCGACATATCTTTGCATGACCCAGTATGGCTATTCTCAGGTTATGTTCTTGTCCTCGTTTTCTTGCTGCTTTTATGAACTTTCCAACCACCCTTTAAATCACCTCTTTCATCTTTAAATCACCTCTCCCATCTCTCCATTAATATTTAAAACATCAGCATATTCAAAGATAATTTGAAGTTCTACCATTACACAAGTCTTGCTGTATTCAATAAACTCCACAAAGACAAAACAAAACCAGTAAATCACCTTCATAAAAGCTCTCTACAGGTGGCAGAAAAATCTGCCATGCAACCATGCAGATTTTTTAATCATATTATTATTTTTTAATACAAAGATTCCAGATTCTTTCACTGAAAAGTATTTTCAGAAAGATTAATCTAATTCTATATGATGCTGCTATTCCCTGAAAAATAACAACTGCTAATTTCTTGTACCACTGAAGTCAGTCAGTTAATGTAAAGAGTTATGAAGCCCTCTATCTCCTATTAAATCTAATTTTTGTCACATGCAACTGACTAAGATTATGTGACTCACTCTGTTCTTTAGATTTGAAAGATGCAACAGTGGTGCTGGTTTCAAAAGCAAAACAAAAAAAAAAGGTTCAAAAAACTCAAACCAACATTACCCGGCAGAAGACTTTGCATTAATATGCCAAACACAACTGTTTGAATTAGTGAACATAAAAAAACCCAACTCCAAACAAACATAACCCCCCCCCCCAAACCACTTCTTTGAACCAGCCTACTGCTACAGTACCAATTTAGCTAATTGAAACTACAGAATTTTGTGGAAAAATTCAAAGTATGGAGAAAATTTGAATATTAAGAGTAACAATTTGTGAAGAGTAACTGATTGCTGACTGATGACACACTAAACAACATTAAGTAATTAAATTTCCATTTTTATCTTCATGAAGTTTTAACCCTGTATCAAAGCACAACAATCTCTCTCCGTTTCATCTGTCTCTTGCTGGTTATATTTCCTAGTTCTTTAAGGTCATGGGCACACCCCTCACAGGAGATACTGTTCTTCTCTTGCGAAGCAAAACACTGGCATATGCTCAGGAAACAAATTTTAGGATAAATCAGTAGGAGTGACAAAGTGGGAAGAATGCAGTGAGGAGAAGAGAACTACCAGCCAGACCTCAGACAGAAGATGGGGGAATGAAGAGAAATCTTCCAAGGGACCATAGCAGATCAGGCAGAATTTCTGTGACTTTGAGTTACAGCAGTGACCAAAAACAATCACAACAGGAAGGATCCACCTGCAAAGACATCATCAGCAAGCAGAGATTTTTTTTATTTTATTCTATGCAAAAAGCAGCTGCCAGCCAGAAATTTTTCCTCAATGATATGTGCAGCCGGGAACTTCTGTGAAAAGCTTTATCTTGGACAGTGCAATCTATTTCCTGACGAAGGCAGCAAATGGAAGCAGCATGTGTATTTAAACAAAGTCATGTAGTCCCCTCTCTTCATATACAAGCAGCAAACAATGAGGTAGAAGTCACTCAATCCTCCTTTCTTCTTTCATCTGTGCCCAAAAGATGCCAAAGAGAATGAAAACTGCTCTCCAAAAAGATGGGACTGCATAGTGAATGGGACAGATAAGGGAAGCAAAATTGTTTGTACTGTTCTGTATCCCATTCTCAAGCTAGATACTGTCAGCACTTAGTTATAAATCCACATAAAACCTCTAGAAAGTAGGTTAGCACCTTCAACATTTCAGAAGGGTCCAAAGCAAGGCACAGAGACATTAAATGAAAACACAATGCCTTTTTTAACAACTTTCATTTACCTGCTCTTCTATGTTCTAAAAATACAAAACTGTAGGCTTGCCAAAGTGAACATGAGGAAGATCAAACTGATAACATACAAGATAATGACCCAATTGATGTGCAGTTTCATTTGAAAAAGAAATAAACCTTAATAGCAATTACATCTGCTCTGTGATTAATTACAGCTGTCCAATGAACCACTCTCGATATGAACAATATGTAAGGGTATGTACACTCTCATTAGAGTACAGATTTTTCCAGTGCACAAATGCGAAAGAGATTTCTGGAAACTAATGAGTGCAGAACTGCTGCTATTCTACTCTACTAATAACAACTAGATTCTAGGTCTATACACATCACACAGCCTTTGAAATCCACCATCAATCATGTTAACCGATTCTCACAAGATAAAAACAAGAGCTGAAGTCTAACATCTGCTTTCCTTGGCAAACCAATCTGAAAGTTCATGCATTTGGGAGGGTTTTTTAATCATCATAAATAATCTACAACCAGATGAATTAAAGGTGCTGCCTTGATTTCTGGGCAAATCATGCCTAACTTCTCTTTATTTTAAAGCACTCAAAGGAGGAGGTTAGAGAAGATTAGGCAAGCTAAAGCCCAGAGAGAATTAAACCTAGCCAGAGACACTAAGGACAACAAGAAAAACTTCTGTAAGTATGTCAGAGATAAAGACAAGACTAGGGAAAATGTAGGCCCTCTCCAGAAGAAAACAGGAGACCTGGTCACCCAGGATATGGAGAAGGCTGAGGTACTGAATGACGTTTTCTCCTCGATATTCACCAGCAGGGGCTCTAACCACACTGCTGAAGGCAGCAAAAACAGGGGCTATGAGAATGAAAAACTGCCCACTATAGGAGAATCAGGTTCTAGACCATCTAAGGAATCCAAAGGTACATAATTCCATGGAACATGACGAAATCCATCCATGGGTGCTGAGACTGTTCACAGATGAAGTTGCTAAACCACTTTCCATTATATTTGAAAAGTCATGGCAGTTCGGTGAAGTTTCTGCTGACTAGAAAAGGAGTAACATAGTCCCATTTTCAAAAAGGGAAAAAAGGAAGACCCGGGGAACTACAGACGGGTCACTCTCACCTCTATGCCCAGCAAGATCATGGAGCAGATCCTCCTGGAATCTCTGCTAAGGCACATGGAAAATAAGGAGGTGATTGGTGACAATCAACACGGCTTCACCAAGGGCAAGTCATGCCTGACATATCTGGTGGCCTTCTACGATGGTGCTACAGCGCTGGTAGATAAGGGGAGAACAACAGATAAGGCCAAGGAGGGAGTGGGGTTAAGAAAGCTGGTTGATATTCAAGGACTACTTCCTCCAAGCTCAGGAGCAGTCCATCCCAACAAGCTAAAAGTCAGGCAAACATGTCAGGAGGCCTGCATGGATGAACAAGGAGCTCGTGGAAAAACTCAAACACAGAAAGGGAGTATACAGAAATTGGAAGCAGGGACAGGTAACCTGGGAGGAAAACACAGGCTCTGGCCAAGCATGCAGAGATGGTACTCAGGGAAGCCAAAGCCCACCTGGAGATGAATCTGGCTGAGATAAGGCTGAGGCACTGAATGTCATCTTCACCTCAGTCTTTAGTAGTAAGGCCTACCGTTAGGAATAACACAGGCCCAAGCTTTCTTTCCCTACTACGCTCAGAAGCTTACCTTCTTGGACTCTGTTCAATATAAAGTGTAAGTGTACAGAACATGTTATCTAACTTGCATATAAAAACTGTTCAAAGTTTCAATCAGTTATTTCCAATCCAAGTAAAATTCATGTTTATAATAGTTAACCCTTTGTTTGCAATAACAATCTTAAAAACTAATTTGAGTAATTTACATTACAATTTTGATAGTTTACACAAGACCACCTACAACAATACAAGCTACAAATGTTATACCCAAAAATCCATGCAAACAAGAATTAACCAGGTGCAGACTGACGAAATAGGAGTTCTGCACAGCTGCATGAAGATGCCCCAATCACTGGAAAGATCAAAGAATCATTAAAAAATAAAGGGGAGACTGGCAGGAATCTCAGGTGATCATCTGTTCATCTCCCAGGCCCAGGCAAAAGTTTATACACATGATGGCAGATCCACTAGTTCTAAGTGCTGAACATTAATGCATTCTTAATGATAGAAAGTAGTTTCCAATATTTAAGCTCATATTTGACTGTGTTAATGAACTAATGGAGGAAATTATATCTTTCAGATATCAGCTGTCAACAGCCTCCATTTTCCAAGACTATTTCCACAGAAATCCCTTCAAGGCTGCAGCAAATTTTTGCCCTGGCTTTTCCAATTTCCTCTCTGCACGCTCTTGCTTCAGTATGTTTCATCTTCCTTTGCATTCGGTAAAGATCTCCTAATTTGTCCAAGCTGCTGTGTTATTACAGTGCCTATACATTCTGTGTTAGGTCGATTCCTATGTTCTGTTTCTTTGAAAAACTACCAGGTTTCCATAATTCCTTCTTCTGCTTAGGGCTTGTTTCCATGTGATCTCTCTCTGTGAATTGCAAATTTAAGTGAGCCTTGAGCTTCACTAATGTTTGGAGGTCGTTGATTAACTCTCGACTCTAAGTGTCTTGCTCAAGACATTCAGGCTTATTGCAGCTGCATAGAATTAGACAAACTGAAGACAGGAAGCTTTCATAAACATTAGGACTCAAAACACACTCTTTTACGTAGGTGTGTTCTTTACCGTAGTTTTAGAAGACCCAGTTAAAACTGTTGTTTATGAGACTAGACATTTCTAAAAAAACAGACTCGAAACGAGAAATCAGATCATGTCCCTTACCTGCATGGCTTACAAATACTGCTATGAGTCAAACCAGTACATTGAAATTACTAATCACAAGTACAGGTTATTGAAAAAAACATTTCTGAATTAATTACAGCTTAATTCTGAATTTCTTAATTATTCTGAACAGAAGGAATACAAACTGCAGAAATTCCAACCCTAAAGAGGCAGAAGGTCAGAAAAACATTTGATCTTCTGATAAGGATACCTCACAATCTTCCCAAATATTTTAAGTTCCTTGGCAACTGCCAAAAGGCAAAGTTTCACAAACATAAAGGCTTCCCTAGTTATAAATTTTGATATGCTTCCAGAAGTCTCTACGTAAGGCTGTGGATGAACTCTTCCTTTTGCTGATCAACTGAAAAAACAAGATCTTAAAATAAAAGAAGCCAGAAATATTTCATCATTCAAGAAGGCCAGTTCATGAATGTCTGCATTTTCTTGTGAATTACAAAATAGACTCCCTCCCCCTGTTCCCCATGCTAGTTTGGATTATGAAGCAAAGTAGAAACTGCAGTCATAAAGGAAACACTAAATACAGGAAATATTTTTTCTTTGCCTTATTTAAGTTAATACATTTACTTGTGCAGAACTACTCCTTGAAGAACATCATCAGTTCCATAAGAGTTACACAACAACAGTATTCCTCCTCAATAATTCTTGAAAATAATTCTTCCATAAAACATTTAAATCGTAAGATCCTTTTATCCTCATGCACATTTATATTCCTAAGAAAACTGAGCCATAGTTAGTTACCACATTCGGGACGAAAACCTATGTTTTCACATAATGTAAAGGTCTGAAGTTAAACACAACACATTTGCACCCACTGTCAAAAAACACTCCTTCGTCAATCTCAGCGTTTTGAAAACCAGGCCATGTTTGGACAAGCACTCCATGCTGGACTCTTTTTGAATGATCTTTCTACAAACTAACATTTGGCTTGCAACAAATGTAGCCATTGCATAACTGAAACATAACTGAAATATACCTTCAAGATTCATTACATTTGGCACTGCCACATATGCTTAAGAGCCTGAAAAATTCCAACCTTCCTGTTCAAGACTTGACAGCATATGAACACTGAAATAAAAAAATAAAATAAAAAAAAAAAATCAGACAATGACTTAGCTTCTCATGTGACTGATGAAATCAAATTACTGAATTCCATTTTCATAACATATTGGCCTTGAATTGCTGGAAAAAAACTCTAAATTTTACTGGGTTTTGTACAGACTCACTCTTTTTAGTAGGGATTTTGTTTTGGTTTCATATCAAAGAGGAAGATAAATTTTCTACTGTGTCACAGAAATGCACTGCAAAGTTTCAAACACTGCCAGATCACTGTCTCTTCAAGTAAGTCTTCAGAGAAACAGTGCTTTAACAAACAGTCCCCTAACATAATTTTCTACAGTTCAATGAGCCTGAGCAGCAGCTTTGCAAGTCCCGTCTTACATTGATAAAAAGGAAACCAAAACCATGCATCCAACAACCCCTGAGAGTTCCAATACTATGCTCTTTGTACTGTTTACAGGAGGTGCACGCTAACTATCTGTTGAACTAGCTGGCATTAGAGGTTTAGAGGTACAACATCAAACGGCAACGCCTCCCTTTTTGCACATTTTTATCACCCTACAGTACTTCCTCTGAATGTTTTGTTATTTTTAACTAGCAACAGATAGTTCAGAGTTTCAGTCATACACTAAATTTGATTAAATATTAAATGAAGACTTTGCACAACCTTGCTTCACAACTCATAAAAGCAAAGCCCAAGACAAATGCAAGAGACCAAACATCACTGAACTGTTATGGTACAACTGACATGTTCTTGAAGAAATGTCATACTCTGACAGCATCGGTCTCTCACTAGTGCAGTACCAATTGCATTAGCAGGTCCTAGTAGCCACTCAAAACTGATGAAAACTCAGGTTAAAGCCTGAGAATATCTTCCATCTCATAGGTATGGAAAAAAAAACCTCCCTACATCTATGCATAAGATCGTGTTAGCAACACTGGATTAAAAAACAGATCATCCTTTGGGCTCTTTCAGAACCAACACTCTGATACTATTTTTTTCCAGGTCACCAAAAGGAAGGCAGTGGCTTTATACTCTACAGCGAGTCCATACCTACACGACCCAAGTTTTAATCATTTGAACTGAAAAAGCACTTTAAAAAAAAAAGCACTTAAAAGCAATTAATTGGAACAAGTTGCCCAGGAAAGTTGTGGATGCCCCATCCCTGGAAGTGTTTAAGGCCAGGCTGGATGGGGCTTTGAGCAACCTGCTCTAGTGGAGGTGTCCCTACCCATGGCAGGGGGATTGGAACTCAGTGATCTTTAAGGTCCCTTCCTTCTATGATTCTCTTTGTCGGAATAACTCTCTCTTCCTAATGTGTCAGGAGGTTCAGCAGTTTTGTGACACAGTGGGCCTGCACACATAATTTGATGATGGCAAGCTCCTCCTTCCCATGCAGATGCAGCACCTCATGGCTCTAAGCACTTGCATGCATACAGGTGAAGGGACTGCTTTTCAGAGCAGAAATGACTGGACACGATCATCCCACACTCTGTGACAAGCTTCACTGTAACCAATCGTCACCCAAATCCAGATTCAATTGGCTGAAACCATTTACAGGTAAAGTTGACAGTAACAGCTCTAGAGTGACTGCACTCATTTCCCTATCTTAGGCTTCCTGTAAGGTCATGATTTTAAAGGGAAATAATATGCCAGAAAAGATACACTAAAAGAAAACAAAACAAAACCACCCATCCCCTACCACACAGTTTAGAGTGGGAAAGTGTACCTAGATAGCTTGCCAGCTAAGGCAGACAGACCTGATCATGTACAATACGGCTTTGTTGGAGGGTTACTCGTGAAAAACAGGCAATAAAAATAGGTAACTTATTACCATGATAGCTTAAAAAAAAAAAATAAAAAAAAATCAAACACAGTGAACCGACTCCCATAAACCAATGGAATGATATATGGGGAATGAAGAAATTTCTGATTTCAAACTGATAGTGAGCTGTTCTCCAGAATGTTTTCAGAAGAATACAGTACAAAGCTTATCACAACTTGTACAGCAAACTCACAGGAAGCTGCAGGTGTAGCAAGAAAAGCAAATGAAGTAATAAATAAATAGATAAGCAGTAAGTCTCATTATCTACAATACTATTAGTGCTTGGAGTTTAGCTTTGCCTCAGATTTGCTCTGTGACTTTGAGCAAGTCACATAGATCTCTCTGTAGATATATTTAGATAAAGATATTTGCTCTCAAAGCACTTTAATCTCCAGAAATGAAACATTATATGAAATGTAAATGTTGATATTTACAGCTTACTGCCGTCTAATGATGGTTGAAATGTGCATTCCACATTTACCATCTGACAGAACTGACTCAAAAGGAGTCTTCATACATGTTTTGACAACGTGTGAATGTTCAGCACAACTCATTGCGTGTTATCAGGCTGTGAAGTATGACAAAAAAACCCAACAAAAAACCCACAGTAAAAAACCAAACCAAAACAAAAAAACAATCCCCAAAAACTTACTTGCAGAAGTGTTCCATGAATATTATTCTGTCGTATACAAGGATTGGTAGAGTCTGGAAGCCCCTCCAGCAAGGACAGCACTGTACGTGGTATTTCATTTACCATAACAAATGGAACAAGGGCCCGACCTGACATTTCACGGGAACGGTACACAGGAGAGTGCCCACACCTAGAAAAAGGAGAAATACTTATTTTTTTGTCATCCAGCTGCAATCCACTGCTGTGGCTAAAACAAAGGATAATGCAATGAAAACTAAAACATATTTCTCAGAAATCAAATGTACAGTCTTTCTTCTCAGTAGTGAGAAAGTATTTGCCCAGAAACATAAATCATACTAGAGTTACGTTAGAGGCTTTTTTCTTTACAGGAAGGGGAAAAAAAAAAAGAAAGAAGAAAAATACAATTATGCCATGAAGCATGTAAGTATGTTCCACCTTTCTTGATGTTTATGTTAATTACTATACAGCAATCATATTTAAACGTATTACGAGATTGATTTAAAACTATTAAACTCCACGTTATTAATCAGATGTTTCTATAAGAACATAACATGGTGTCTACTGGAATTTTAGGCCATATCTCCCACTGGTTTTTAGAACATATTTAAAATACATATGAAAGGCAGGAAGACAAATTGGAAATAATTTTCTATCAAAAATAAATACTTCTTATTTATTAAAAATTCACTGATAAGACTCAAGACTGCATACAAAACACAGACAAAACCCAGCCTTTTCTCTTTTAATGTTGTTAGGGTTTATATTAACACATTAATGAGCTGTACGGTTATACATACCTCAGTGGCATGTATACTGAGTTGAAGTGAACAAAAATCTTTTACCAACTAAAAGTAGGTTAGGGAAAGTCTTTCAAAGCCAGTAAATCTTGCACATGTCTATATTTGTAACAGAGGGACAATTCAGCCACGCGCAGTCTCAGACAACTGAGAAAGTTATCACAGGGTTTAGACACGACTGGCCAAATGACTTAGGTGACACAAAATGCAGCACGGCAGAAGTTATGCTCTGGTGTCTCCCAGCTGATTGTGATGACCCAGAGAGATGCCCTTTCCTCCATCCTACCCTCTCATCCTTTTCCTAAATTGCTTCTTACATATTTTCAGCTTACTGAATCACATGTCGTTAAGATTATCCCCTGCTTAAAGGAGGAAACCACTTTTGAGCCTCCCAAACAAGCTCTGCAGGGTCATGCCTATGTATTAAAAAACTTAAATGAAATTAAAAGGTATTCTAATGTATCAAATATCTCTTGCAAATTTAACTCAATACTCAAAGTGATTGTTTACTTTAGTTCAAATCAAATACAGAAAACAGTTTCCATTTTGAACCCGCAATGGAATTAACAGGGTTTGAACACAAGACAGTAAGTAGACTTAATTGAAGTAGTGTAATAGTTCTGACATTTTAGTCATGTTAGGCCACGATATGCCTGAAAAATATAGAGGTCATTTAAAGGAAGTAGAAAGCTATGCTACCCCTGGACAATGTTCTGTCCTCCATCTCCCTGTGTCTCCCATTGCAGGGAATGATTTTTAAAAAAGAGCATTTTTGCATTCCTGCCTGTATTTCACAACATGATGCAAAAGCAAAGCAGTCACAACTGGAGCCCCTTCCATATGGAAAAGCTTTAAGTCTGTATTGACAAGGTGCAAGAAGAAAGTCAACTTAGCTTGCGATAAAAAACTTCCAATTTTGTAAAGAAAAACATTTTAATTCTACTGCAAAGTAAACTTAAATATGAGAAGTGATTTATCTGCAACCACTCCTTTGTTTCTGCTAAATTGTGTTTTCTTAACCAAGAGATTCTCACATGTAGATGTTCTTTCCAAACACAAGCAATACTGATACTGTAATGAATGTCTAGTTTTTAATTAGCTGTAACTGCATACTCAAGAATGTTCTTTATTTTGTTCATGACCTTTTACACATCCCAAGAAATCTGACATGTCTTCAGAAGGAAGAGTGGAAAATGGGTAAAATGCCAGGGTTTCCTCTAACTTGTGTAAGGGTAATTTCCAACACTACATGCTTCAGAGGGGTTTTTCTCCTTGAACACGATGCAATGAATTAGAATGGAATTCTGGGGGGTTTTTCCTTGCAATAAAAAAATTGGAGTTGAGAGCAATTTCTAAATAACCTGACTTTAACTTTGTTGTCTTGTATAAATTGACATTAAATACTTCTAACACGTGCACAGACATATATGGAGATACAGTATTTTACAGATCAAATTTTGTTTCATGCTATTTTATCAAATTTATTATGGAAATTGAAGTGACAACTCTATATTTCGAAAGAAGAAAATAATTTCATATTACAGGCAAAATTAGCTCAGCTGCCTAAAGTCTGGGTCAACAACAGAGACTGCCTCCTCAGCATGTATCCTGAGCAAATGTGCAATTCTAAAAACTATAGACAAGTCTAATCTTCAACTCTATTCACGCCCCACATTGTTGTTCTCCAGAAGAGCCTCAGCAGCCAAGTGTTTCCCCCCTAAGAAGCCTAACTGAGACACTCAAATGAGGTTCTCTTTTGCACTCTGAGGACCCTAAATCAGGAAGCAATAACCAGCTCCACGGGTGCCCAGTGGGTGAAGAACTTGCCCGGGACATTGGGGACCCAGTTTTGCAACTTTTTATACCTGAGGGAAACGCAAACCCACAAACACTACTTAGCCAAAGGGCAACCCAACCACCAGCCTGCCACTGTACCACCACACCAGGGACCTGCTGTACACGAACGCAAACACCTCACACTACAGGTTGCTGCACGGGGCGCAGTGCAGCCACAGGAACTGATGTCTGACTGGAAAGCCTCAGAAGTGCACTCCTACAAAGTCATTACTAAGGAGAAAAAGCATCATAAAGTTCAAGAACAATAAAGTATCTGCTTTACAGGAACACATATGGGAACACAAGGAAGATATTTCACATTGGCAAATAGCTTCCAAATCTGGGAGGGGGAACACTCCTGTTGTTTCTTCTTTCCTTAAAAATAAATTATTTTTTAAAATCCCCTAATACTCAAAGAAAATTTCCCACACACACCTTGCAAGAACCTGTACTGATATTTCAAAAACACTCCTCCTTTCACATACACATGCAAGATGTCATGCAAAGTCACCAACAGTGACCTATCCCTGAACTTCTGCATACCCTGAAGGCATGTGTACATCTCTCATGTTTTGAAGGCACTTGGCTTCATTCCTGAATCATGCAAAAGTTTGCCAAAAGAATGTCAAAATATACGCTACTTTTTCCATAACCTGTAACAGCACCCTAGACTAAGAAAAGGCAGTTTTGATTTTCACTGTATCCCACTTAGATATAATCTCTTACCTGTAAAGAAAACTAAACAGGATCAATTCTCAATGAGTGAGAAGAAGAGTGAATGCAAATAAAAAAACTGAGTAACATAAATGAACAATCCAACCCAACGTAGCAATTTTTTGTTTATTGTTATACCACCCTTCAAGATCAAGTATACACCTTAACACTGAGTCCACCACCTGAATTCTTAAATATTTATTTTACCTAGGATTGTTGTCATATGGAAAATCATACAGTATGCCAACCTAATTTTATGGTATCTCAAGGTAGCAACAAGCAACGAAACTTGCAAAATCCTCATGTGATACACTTCAATTAAATCCTGAGGGCTATTAACAACTGTTGAAGTAGTATTCCATGTTGAACTCAGTACTGTTTAACTAGGTGCACGAGGTATTGGATGTAAACATGTTTACTTCAAACAGTCCATGATCAAGAACAAAAAGTCAATAAATCTGAGAAGGTTTCACTTTGTGTAACTAGATTCAATGCATTTCCAATGCTCCACTCCAGCTTTAACACTTAGATCCTGAATAACCCTCCTAACCGACATAATTTATGACCAACTCTCATAAGGCACAAAGATTCCATACTCCTCTGCACACATCAAAGTATCTAATTTATTACTCTGGCTACAAACAACAGAACACTAGCTGTAAATAAAAATATCTTTAACTTTTCTTGGAAAAAAAAAGAACTGCAGGTGTTTCCTCTGTGATTATTTTCTTCCCTTTCTTATTACTCCCCCTCAACAGGCCTTGTATTACCCAAATTAACAAACCAAATAAGGATTACCTGTTATATGAAGGTCACAGAAACAAATGAGTAGAATTAATTTGAAAAATCGTACCTGTAGCTGAAAATACATCCATTATATTAAGTAATAGCTACAGTTATTAGAAGAAGGATTAACAAGGAGAAGAATGTCTATTTCCAGGTTGAGTGGATGTTCTCACAGTGATCTGTGCATTACTGTGTCACTGCTTATTAACAACACTGTACCTGCAGTACTACAGATGGTATCACAGCATCACCATTTTGTTTTCAGCTGAAATACATTCACATCCATTGCCTTCACAAAATGTTGGAATAGGGAACAGCAGCCACGAAAACGGAACAGAAACAACGGGAGAACAGGCTCAACAACGAGGAAGGGGACGTTCTGCAGAAGAGGCCTCTAAGTCCACCATCCTACCACCATCCCAAAAGTTTGGGAGAAGAGGGCAGCATAAGGCAGGAAGGGCACATTTGCAATTCAAACAAACCAACTCTGCCCACTAGTTAAAGCATTTTCACAGATCTGGGGTTTTTAAAAGATAAAACTGACTAAAAATAAATGAATAAATAAAAATCAAACAGATTATGTCCTTTAAATCCTGGAGCTAGTTATGCCACACGGTCCTAACAACTGGAAAGAAAAAATTGTAATAAGGCTTCTGTCTGATTCTGTAGAGACACAGTAAATTGTATGAGAAAGAGGTTTTTCTTTTCCTCCACCATGCAGCTATATAGTACAAGTCATGTTATCAGTTCTAAAGCAAGAACTAAAACCATGAAATTACATTAAGGGAAAACACAGATGAGGATCACAGAGAAAAGTATTTAGCACCAGATTCAATGCCTACTAGAAAGAGTTTGGTTATTAAGATTCAAGAGCATTGTGCTATTTGAATTAAGTTAAATAACTCAAAAAAGAGACTTTTAAAGAAAAGTAATCATCACGATTATATACTACCCTTCAAGTAGTAAAGAAAGATTAAATTTAGCAACTTTCAAATGCAGAATTACAGGTTTCCAAGCAAAGACAGGTCCAAAAAGAGCATTAAAAAAAAAAACACACTCATGCTTCTGCACAATTAACATAACTTGGACTTCCATACTGGTGACAAATCAGCAGGATGGTACCTATTCATTAATGTGAGAGTAAGGTTTCCTGTAATATGAATAATAATTTGCTATACAAGTACCTGAAGTTTCTTTTGTTCCTTTACTGGTTTGCTTAGTTTGTGGTTTTATTTTAAGGAAAAAGAACTATCTTCCATTTCATTAGATTTCTGTTCTCCTTAACAATTAAGCTATACAAACCATTTAATTTTCAAATCTTTTTTCACTGTGGAAATCTGTATTGTAACTGGCCTTAATACAATTTTTTGTTCTTTAGTCTGAAATTAAGGACCAAAAAATCCCCAGAATAATCTGAATTTTGATATAGCATCTCAATATTTACCTGAAAATTAGAAAAACATTACAAAAGTATCAGCAGTTTCCTGGAGGCCTTAGGCCTATAATCAACACATGAATGTAGTCCAGAAAAGATCTGAACACAAATATGGACAGAAACAGATCAAGTTTAATTTTAGGTTATTCATGCAGTACTAAACCTCTAAATTCTTATCTATTTCCTTTAAAGTGAAGTTAACGGTTGCCCAAATTCCTATTATCTTTATACATCGTGTTAAGTATTTTATTCTTCCAACTTGGGTAATTAAGATAAAACCTTACAGTTTTGTACGGGCAGTGTTTTCCACACAAGCATTAAATGAATCAGAGTACCTGTAAATACTGCAGGAAATACACAGGCAAAGTACACAGACTTTGATTTGGGAAAGCTGTCCAGAAGCTTTCTGCCAGTTGTTTCTCCATATATTTCCAAGGTCTTTCTGGGAACAAATTATAAACATTCCTCTCTTCTTGACACCAAGACCTAGGTTTTTGTAAAAAGCTGCCAACTGATACCATGCTGAATCAACAACAGAAACTTGAACTGTTGTGGTCCAGGCAGCCAACAAACTAAGATCTCAAACATGTAAGCCTATGAAAACTAATATTGTGTGTAAACTTTAGACCAAGAGAAATATCTGCTCTTCAAATGGAGATCTGCTATGGAACGACCTGGATGAAGGGACTGAGTGCACCCTCAGTAAGTTTGCAGACGACACAAAGTTGGGCAGGAGTGTTGATCTGCTTGAGGGTAAGATGGCTCTAAGAGGGATCTGGACAGGTTGGATCAATGGGCCAAAGCCAATGGTATGAGGTTCAACAAGGCCAAGCACTGGGTCCTGCACTTGGGTCACAACAACCCCATGGCAGCACTACAGGCCTGGGGAAGAGTGGCTGGAGAGAACAGGACACAGGGGTGTTGGTCAGCAGCTGGCTGAATATGAGTCAGCAGCGTGCTCAGGTGGCCAAGGCGGCCAACCACATCCTGGCCTGTATCAGGAATAGTGTGGTCAGCAAGACTAGGGAAGCGATTGTCCTGCTGCATTCGGCACCGGTGACGCCCCACCTTGAGTACTGTGTTCAGCTTTTGGCCCCTCACTACAAGACAGACAGTGAGATTCTGAAGCGGGTCCAGAGAAGGGTAATGAAGCTGGTGAGGGTTCTGGAGCACAGGTCTTATGAGGATCAGCTGAGGGAGCTGGGGTTGTTTAGTCTGGGGAAGAGGATCCTGAGGGAAGATCTTATCACTCTCTACAACTACCTGAAAGGAGGTTGCAGCAAGGTGGGGATCGGTCTCTTCTCCCAAGTAACAGGCAATGGGATAAGAGGAAACGGCCTCAAGTTGCACCAAGGGGAGGTTTAGGATGGATATTAGGAGAAATTTCTTCACAGAAAGGATTATCAAACATTGCAACAGGCTGCCCAGGGAAGTGGTGGAATGGCCATCCATGGAGATACCTAAAGGATGGATAGACATGGTGCTTAGGGGCATGGTTTTGTGGTGGTTTTGGCTGTGTTAGGTTAACGGTTGGACTCGATCCTAAAGGTTCCTTCCAACCTAGACAATTCTATGCTGACACAATTTAAATGGCATCTCTTTTCTTGCATTCCCATCAAGAAATCTCAAATAACATCTCCAGGTAGCTAACCTCTAGGCTTATTTAACTATTTGTTGAAGTCACATGAGGTTAGAGCCTCCTTTCATCAGTTTTTGGTTCAGCAGCATTCAAGAGAAAGAAAACCTGCTCTTAACTCAGGGTCACATAAAAGAAAAATTTTCATTCACAACCATATTTCAGCTTTGTTAATTTCTGAAGTTACTACGATGTTTCACAACTGCAGAATAATGGAAAAAAACCACAACCGCTTACTACCAAAACAGTTACAATAAAACACAACAAAGAATGTAGACAAACTACTTTCTGTTTTAGCAACTGTATCATTATTTTGAACTTGATGAAAGGGATGTTGAATGCATAAATTAAGTCTCAGCACTTTGTCAAGTCTCAGTACTCTTTTGTAGGACAAGTTAAATGTTACTATTTGGCTACTTATCTTGACCAGAAAAGTACCTACTGACTGGCTAATTTTAAGGATGGAAATGAATAATACATTTACTTCACCAATCATGTGTTGACAGTTGAGCACCCCATCATATTTTTTGCTGGATCACGTTTCAGATAAGAAGTAGCACACATCAAATTTTAACCTAGGATCCCAGCCATTGGCCCTCTTGAGGAGTCTGCAATACTGAAGAAAGACATTGTTGCTCTCAGTGCTCATGAACACCTCTCTGCTAGGCATCACCTTTTATTCCTCTGAATCTGACACCTCCCTACAGTTTGTGAATATTTCCTGAAATGCTTCAGATTATAATCTGCCAATGAGCAGCAAAAAGATTGATGAACATAATAAAAACTGGAATAAGGAATCAATAACGAGTACCTAGGGGTTGTAATATTTCCCATTAGCACCACTTGAACATGAAAAGAATGTTTTCCCACAGCTCAAGAGAAAAGGCTGAAGAATATCGCAAAGAACATACAAGATGTAAAATGAGATTTGGCTGATCAGAAGGCTTTGCAGTCTTCTCTAACACTACAATTTTAACTTAATAAAAATGGAAAAAATAACAAACTGTTTACCATTTCCTATTTAAAAATACTAAAAAAATAGTTGGAAAATGTGATTAATAAATACTTACAGTGAACCATAAATATTTTTACAGATCAGTACCAATCACTATGCAATCAGGATTTCATAGAGAACAGACTGTAAGTAGAAATGGAAGAATTCCAAGCCAGTCCCAACTCACAAAACAGGAGTTAGGCCCAGAAGAGAAGTGCATTCCTTTCCCTCCCTCCTTCCCTTCCTCTCTCCTTCTCCTCCAGCCATGCAAAACTTTCATCTTGGGTATCACACAACAAAATACAGTAAGAATCTAAAAAAACTATGTCTGGTTTAGGGGTGTATGCTGCTCCTCTTTCCAAATGCCTATGCCAGTTCATGTATTTTGGGAACCTTGCCTATCATCAAAAAGATGTCCGTCTTCATATTGCAATGGCAGGTCTGCCTCATAAGCTTCCCCAGCAAGGACAGGGCATTCCAACTGGTCAGAGCCTGCTCCTGGTATCACAGGGATTCCAAATAATAAATTATTGCAGAAGGTTATAATGCTAAGCAGTTATACTGATCCGACATTAGATTAAGAAGGAAAAAAAAAAAGCATGACAAAGGAAAAAACCAGAGACCAAAGACTGAGAAGATGTGCGTGTGATATGGAAGCCCAGGGAGATGCTTTTATAAACAATTGTGATCAAGAGCAGCTATTTTAATACAACAGTGCTACAACAAACACATGTAGTTCTTTTCATCTAATATGAAAAGGCATTACCACAAAAATCTCCTTGCTTATCACATCCCTGATAAGATTCCCAGTCTTACAGAATTGACAGTTGAAACCAGGCAAGTTTTAACATCAATTTACCTACTGGTGCCACGCCACACTAAAATAAAGGAAAAAGAGGAGAAAGGCAGAGGAAGAACAATCATTCAGCTATCTTGTTTGGCCACTTACCAAAAGATTCCAGTACTTATCTTACAGAAAGTCAGATGACTGCTTTCAAGTCAGATACAGGATGATGCACTAAGCCCACATATGCAATCATACACGTATGAAACAAAACAAAAATCAGGGAAACTGTATTTAAACAACTTATATAAACAGCAATTTTAACAAGGTATACATTAATTACTTCAATCAAGCTCTTCCCAAACAAACTGAAGACATCTTGTTATCACATCTCCTTAACTCCCCTATCTCTTGTGCTCTTTATTCAGTATAAGGTTTTAAACTTACTTCAAACTCTCACAGACACTTTTGATTTTACATTTGAATTTTGTTTATTTATTACTCCATTTTACCCCAGACTCAATTCCCATGAAGCCTATACAAGCTTTGTCACAGGGCTACAATGGAACCAGACCGGACACCTGATAAACCAGATATAATTTAACATAATTAAACACAACACAGAACAATGAAAGTAATTGCTTTTTTGAAAGAGGAACCCAGACACTCACATGCAAGTAACATTATCGATAAGTAAATATTTAAATTCACACATCCTTCTAGAATAATTAATACTACTATGCTTGGGTCTTTTCCCTTAAGATGTTTCCTTAAGGAGCGAGCTCTCACAGATTTACAAGATAAGACGACACAACTTGACTCCCAGAGTGCCCTCAAATTCATGGTCAAGTGCTGCACTTCCCAAGAAGGTAAAATAAACCTGGATCAATCTCATTTATTTAATACACATTTTTTAAACTACCTAAAACATAGAATTCAATGATTTGCAACATTAGATCACCAGAGAACCAGAGATACATCAGTGTGCTGGTTTTGACTGGGACAGAGTTGTTACTTTTTTTCCATAGTAGCTTGCATGAGGCTATGTTTTAGATTTGTGCTGAAAACACTATTGATAATACAGGAATGTTTTCACTATTGCTGAGCAGTGCTCACAGAGTCAAGGCCTTTTCTGCTTCTCACACCTACCTGCCAGTGAGTAGACTGGGGGTGCAGAAGAAGTTGGGAGGGAACACAGATGGGACAGCTGACCCTGAATGACCAAAGGGATAAGAAGGAAGCAGGGGTTGTTCAAAGTTATGGTGTTTTGTCTTCCCAAGTAACCGTTACGTGTGATAGAGCCCTGACTTCCTGGGGATGGCTGAACACCTGCCTGCCAATGGGAAGTGGTGAATGTTTTGCTTTGCTTTAGTTGTTGTGAGGCTTTTGCTTTACCTATTAAACTGTCTTTATCTCAACCCATGAGTTCTCTCACTTTTACTTGTCTGATTTCCTCCCTCGTTCCACCAGGGGGAGTGAGCAAGCGGCTGCCTGGTGCTTAGTTGCTGGCTGGGGTGAAACCACAACAATCAGCCAATGACAAAAGACAGAAAAAACCATAAATATGAAAACCATATTTGGGGGATACAGTACTATGCAACATTGTAACGTTGCTTCATTACATGGGGAAGATCTTAAACATTTTACTGATCAGAAAACGATTGAAAACCATTAGTCCTTTGTACTAGGATCAAGTAGGGTAAAACTGAAGGTCTATTTTTGTATTTCCAGCACATATTTTTAAAGATATACCCCAATTCACTTTGGCCAATAAAACTGAAAAACAAAAATGACGATAAGAGATTAAAATTCAAGCTTGTATGTCTATTAGAAATTTGTATTTCGAGTAACATTATTTTTTAAATACTTTTCTAAACTTGTTGGTATTTGACAATACCAACTCCAAACAGCATTTTGTACAGAACAATTTGTGGAATCTGTATGTTATAGACTGAACCTGTTGGACTTCACTGAAGGAATCTGGTCTTTTATAATAGAAACCTCTATTTTGCTTTTAAATTTTGACAAAAATCTTCTGTAATCTGTGTATTAGTCTGGACTGGAATCTGTTGAAGTTTTAAAAATATTTAACTGTAAGTCAACAAAACTTTGTGTGTTTACACACTGAATAAAACCAAGAGTATCACATTACCACTTTGGCAGGAGCATTGGACTAGATGATCTCCTAAAGTCCCTCCCAACCCCTATAATTTTGTGATTACTTGTAGGGACTAAAGACTCATGGCGAATCACAGCCTCTAGGATATTTTCTGCCTTTTCCCCCAAGTTTGAAAGAAATTGGGGACAACTGTCTGTATCACTTCTTGCAGAGGGCCACATGCACATATGTAACTCTCTGCTAAGAAACGTAAGGTGGGCCAAGTAACATGTTCAAAAAAGTCCACCTAATGCTTACGGTAACGGATCTTTAAAGTATGGTCTAACCCCTTCAAAAAGCCCCAAAACCCAAAGTTTAGCGAAGGAACATCATCCTGGCCCCACAGGCAAATGACACGGGATGATGGCAGGCCCCACAGCACTGCACAAGGATGCGATTCACTGGAACCTGGTGGGACCGGGACGCCACACCGGTGCCTGTGGAGGGCTCCCACGCAGCAGGCGGGCACCACCAGCGCTACTGCACTGCTGCGGGAAAGGGATCACAGGGGGCTCTCCTGACATCTCACACCACTTCAGCTGAGTGTGCTTTAAGAAATCCACCGAGCTGACTTTGCCAGCAGCCTAATAGGAGATTTCACAGAGCCCGTTCTGACAAACAAGCTGCGAAAGTAAGAAAGGAAAAAGTGTACCAATAAAAAAAGTCATACCATCTTCAGTTGTCTCCTCTGCCTTTCCAAGACAGGGGATAACTAGATCAATGTAAATCCACATACCCTCTAGCAGATGCAACCAGCTCACTTAAATAACAGATTTATTTGAGTTTTCCTGTCACAGCTACTATGATAGCATTCAAGCTGCCAGTCTGCTCACAAATGATGTGTACTTCCCCTCTCCTTCTCTAAGTGCTCTTTTAGGAAGGACTTACTGCCCTGCCATTGTCAGGGCAGCTGACAATGCTCCATCCTACAGCAAATTCTTCCTCACCACAAGTTCGTTTTCCTTGCATCTTAGTGTCTGTCATTAACTCACAGTCACAGTAATTATCTTTGTATATTAATGACAAGCTCACTTGAGTGCAAAACCAAAACAGGACCATATCAGTTTGAGGTAGTGGATGGAAGTGGGCAGGAGGGGGAAGAGAACAGCTGTAAAGCAGTAGTGCCACTTACCCCGGTCACCAACTGAAAACAGCATCAGGGTATTTTGGAATCTAGCTCCTCCATTTTACAGAAAGATGCCAAGTTACAAAATTCTGCACAAGAAAATAGTGTCTATTTCATAACTGTGTAAATTTCATAGAAAGATGTTCCCATTTCTATTTAAATTGTCCTCAGACAGCGAGTTTCTTCAATGACTTGGGACATAATATACCTAGAAGCAACACTGCTTTGAAATCTGTCATTTGACAAAGTTTCAAAGGGGAAGTTTCACTAAGAATTAAAAACAGTTTTGTCAAGTGGAAGACAAGGCGCTTACACCCAACGAGTTTTACAAAAAAAAATTACATTGTTTGACATTTTAAAGCTAATTTTTTTAAAAACTTCTTAAAAGATTAAAAAGTTACACTCCTAAATAGGGCTAGACTACAATTAGTGAAAGGTATCCAAGTCAATAGAGCAATACACGTTTTACTGCTTCAGAGCATTCAGCCCAGAACATTTAACACTAAACAAACACTCTGTCAATGCCATGGTACGAGAGGACAGAAGATAACTCAAATTTAGATCACTCTGAAGAGATTACAGGTCTTTGAAAGGGGGAGGAGGAGGCAAAAGGGAGGTTATGTTTTTGTTTTATACATAAAACATTACCTCCCGATTACCTCCCTTGTTAATCAAAAACATTCTGTACATTCCTTCATCTTAGAAAGTAACCATTAAAGCAGACCTATCTAGCTCTTAAAGGAAAAAAAAAAAGTGAGGTAATAAGTTGTGAATCAAAGTGTTCCCTTCCAAATAAAACATCTGCAAGGGGAAAGGGGAAAAAATAACTTTTAATAGAACTGCAGATAGGTAATCAAATGCCCTAGTTCAACAGGGAGTAACAAGTATGCACACAGAGATTGAGATTTGTCCTTGTAGCATTTAATCCTACTCATATTGTGCAATTCATCTCAGCACGGTCAGAGCAACCACATCTCTACTCCCACTACATGGAAAATTCCACTCAGGCTTAAGTGAAACTCTTCAAAAGCCCAATTTGAATTCTTCCTGCTAAACACAGTTTTGTTCAGAAAGCTGCTCATTCGCTTGCAGACACAGGAAGCATTCTGTTCATCCTCTCAGAGCAACAAATGAATGCCACTTCATTGTGGATTGAACTCTGGAAAGAGCCTGAAGATCAGTTATGGGTTACATTCACCTTTCCTCTTTTCCTACTGCATAAGTAGTGCCTTTCCTTGACAGTGGTCAACAGTACTGTAAAAGTCACATAGTAAAAGTATGGCAATCAAGTGTTATAATTGCATTGGGCTACCATGCAATTATACGTATACGTAATTGTTATATAATACGATACTCATTGAGCAATTCAAAGAACAGTTAATATACACAATTTAATGCTTCACGTGTAGGGCCTTCTCTTTGACACTAAGTGAAATGGTTACTTCACAACAATCTTCATTACCACCTTCTAAAGAACAACCAAAGGAACAGGAAATAATTTTATTGTAGTTCATCTGCTCCTGTAGAATAGAAATAGGAAAGGAAATAGAAGGGAAAACAGCAACATATTTATCTTACCCAGGTAAATGACCCCTATGTACTCCAACTAATGCAGTCAGAGTGAACTGAAAACAGTATCCACAGAACAAGGGCATAAGAGCCGTACACAGAAATACAGCCAGTAACAACACAGTGAGCTATATCAGAAATACACATTTCTCCCTGCAGAATCCTTGGTATTGTCCCCTGCCAACCATAAAAAAAAAAAAGCCAATGCTTTGCTAAGTGTCTTTACACCCACATAGAATTTTCCATCTGAAATACGTAAGAATTTTATCCTAATCTTATAGCTGTAACCACAGTATTTACTGCCACATTCAGTGGAAAGGAAACACAGAAAACATCTTTATCTGCCACACTACTCCTCTTCAGGAGCACAGTTAAAGGAAGGTAGGTCCAATCACACAGGTCTCTTAAATGTTTCAGGTTCTTCTTTTAAATATTTTATTGGGTTTTTCTCCCCAGAACTTCTGAATGGGTTTTAATAACCTCAAGAGAATAAGCTAATTAAACATGAAGAGCTCTTTTGCTGGTGTATGTACCTTGCCTAAAGTAGTGGTCTTACCATATATAAAATGACAAAAGCTATGACCAAAAGCATATCAAAAGTTAATCTGTTACTATTATCAGAAACTATGCTGAAATACTATTTTTAAAAAAAAAAAAAAAAGATAAATAAGCATTCTTCAGTGTATTAACAAAGACATAAAAACAGAGCTAATCAATGATGTCAAATACTCAAATACAGTTTTAAACGTCTCCCAAAAAAGCATTTAAGATTCAAATATGGCAGAAAACCAAACATTTTCAATTGTTAAATTCAGTGCATTTAAAAACTCTTACGACAGGCTTTTTCCTTTAAGACAAAATGGTAGGTTATTATTTATTTTTGAAAATTCAAAAAAACGTAGTAAGAAGCAAGAGATACATCTGCCGTGAAGAATAAGCAGACAGAGCTATTGTTATTTCTAACATAAACAGTAGTTTAAAATAAAAATTGGCAGATCTTATGATAACAGTAACTTAATCTTGTTTCACTACTAAAGGAACAAGATTAAGTACGGAACTTTCTCACCCTATTGCTCTGAAGCTTTCACATAGATAGCAAGATTTCCTCTCAAATACTGATTATGCTCACTTCTCCTCACCCACCACAGCACTGCCCCCTTATCAGCCTCCCCATTGCACACCAGTGGTAATAGAATAGCAAATATATCTGCTGAGTATCTTGATAACCACCATATAAGTGAAAGTTACACTGTATAAAGAACTTAAGAAGTAATTTTAGAAATATAATAGATATTGAATATATCCGTATCTTTATCTAGCTATATATGTATATATTTACATATATGGATGGATACAGAGATGTACACTTCCACAGACCTACAAATCTATAGGTTAGTCATTAAGTTTAAGTGTTACGAATAATCATCCTGCAGGAATGAAAAACCCATCAGAATTTTGCACAGCAAATTTTGCATTGTTAAAGTCAGTCACGCTCATCGGTTTTCACCCAGCCTCTCTGTGGCAGCAGTCATGCTATACAGCATTTGCAGGTGAAGATTTACAAACAAGTCATACAATGGCTTACACGAGCTGAAATTCTTTCTATGCTAAACAAGCATTAATAATACAAGGAAATCCAATCAATGACTATCAGTTTTTCCTTTACGAGTTAAAGCTGAAGAGAAGCTTAAAAAGGCATTTTATAAAATAAATAAATCCAAAGATTCCAAAAAGAACTCCCATCACATGAAAAAACATAACAAAATCACCTTACCTTATAATAAATGGGACAAATGGTGCCATGCTGAGAGCTGAGTAAGTGCCATCCATTGGAGATGGATACAGCCTTCCCAGGATTAAAAGTAAAAGGAAAAGACTTGGATGGATTTTCAGCTCCTCAGCTTCACTAAATAAAAAAAGTAATAAGAAACATTTTGTGAAAAAAGCATCCTCCTTCATGCTAGGCTCCTGCACACACAATACCCTCCTGCATTTCTGGTTCAAGGAGGTGTGCTAAGTTGATTATTGCAAGAAAGTGCAAACCCCGCTGGGATCAAACGTGGCATCTAGTTCTCCTGCAGCACCACTGTGGACCCCTGTATGAAGGCCCTTAAGGCTGTGCTGCCTTCACTTTCCAACATTATCCCAAGCCTCCTTTATTCCTAATAATGGTAAGCTGCCTTCTCTTTTAAATAACATTAACAAACAGCACAGGTAATTTTTCTCTACGAACTGAGAAAGCTGGGTTACGAAAAGGTGGTTAAGAAAGTCTTTTCCTCAGTTTGGAAGGAAATGCATATTTAGTAAATAGCAGGCTTTATTAAAGAATAGTTCTTGTCATTGACACCAAGAGGCTACTATTCATACTGTAAAAACAATCAGAAATCCAAGTCAAAATTAACACTTCTTGATTTATTTAATGATTAATAATAAGATACAAGCCTTAAACTGCATTGAAAAAAGCATTCAACACCAACATTTTGGGCAGCAGCCTTCAATCTTCTTCAGTTTAAAAACTTGCCAAAATTTTCCAGTGACGACACTGTCACCTTTCAAAATGTCAGGTAAAGCAGACCGCCGTGTGGAATACACACACTATTTTTTCTTAGAGCACAGACTGCAAAGCATGCAATGACTGGTGCAACTCCTGCTCCCGAGTATCCATCTCAGGCCCATTAAACAGAGCGCTGAACCTCACCCGTAAATCAACTGCTGGACTTCCGAAGTTTATACCATAGAGTTTTAAGAAAAAACAAAGCCAATGCTGGTTTACTTTCAAAGTTCATGAACCTGGGGGTAACAGCATCAGCGTCATCCCAAATGATATCATTTGCATTGATCAAATTGGAGTGCTCAGCCACCATTTGTGGAGTCCTTAAAAAGAGATCAAAAACCTTCCCCAGAGTCAGTGTATCACAGGCTGGAAAGCGTTCATTTAGGGTTACGTGAGGCCTATGACCCAGTATCGTTTAAACATGTTAGGAAGTCTCATCATTAAACATGAGACAGACAAACACACAGTTTCTGTCTTTTCCTGAAAAATATACTTTCTTTAACATCTGATCCTAGGAAAGCAGCAACTGCTAATTACTCAACGGTAGTTAATACTCCAGAGGCTTACTGCAATGTGCGAAAGTTACAGGAAAATAGCCTTAGCAAAAGACACTAGTAGAACTATATTTTTTCAAGAAGCACTGATGAAAAGAACAGCATTAGGGTATATGTGACACAACTCAGTTTAACCTTTTCATTGCACTTTATATTTCAAAGCTTTTGCAGACACAGTTTTACCTGTTCAAAGTACTGGTTACAATCTCCAACTGCTTGAGAAGGAAAGGATAAAGACTTGGAAACCGAGAGAAAAACTCCCTTCCCGTCATTCTGCAGAAGAGAGTAAAGAAGAGTTATAATTAGCGTTCTGTGGTAATTAGTTTTACTCAACATACCAGTTTACTTGTTGGATTTCAGATCCGGTGAAGTCAGAGTGCCAGAAGAACCACGCACACGTGATGAACTCCTTTCAAACAAGGCACAACATTTTCATTAGAAATGAGGATACAGCACAGTTTACACAAGTTAAGTAACTGTCTGTATGTGTGCATACTAACACTTTGTCAGCTAAACTGGTCGGGCCTTTTTGGGAAAAAAGGGATCTTAGCCCTTTAATCACACTAAAAAGAAAAGATACAGCAGCTTAAATCCTAATGCTATTTTAACAACATTCTGGTTAAACAAGAGAAGACTACGCTTGTTTTATTATGGCTCATGTACTAAATAGCTAATAAAATATATTTAATATAAATGTACTAACAGATGCTCATACTTTACTGCCACTGAAAAGCATCTCAAGTAAGTAACTCGAAGATCTGTAAAACACAGTGGCAGAAGTGTCTAACCTTCCATAAGCTCTCTTTACAAATGCTGCTTCCAGCATATGGCAGTGGTGACGCTTCCAGGCCACGTTTTCACTTGTGTAGATGTGGCAAACCACATTCAAAACAGAGCAATGTACCAATACCTACTGAACTCATCCCTAGCCAGAATTAGTAAGGTAGCATAGTTCAAGCCACAACAGCAAATCAATCCAAGCTAAAAAAAGACAAGTAGAAATCTTCCATATTTGTTTATTTTATAACCCTTTGATCAGCTAAAGGATGGCTTCATGGTTTATAGGAAACCATTTAGATCATCTAAGCAAGAACCACTTAAATGTTAGAGTAGGGAGGTTCTAATTAAGACATACATGCTATGCAGATAAAACAGATTTCCTTTAGAAATAAATAAATAAAAGGCCATCCATTTAGAAGAAAGCCAACTGCAGAGTTTGCTTGCCACATGATCAACCAAGACAAATAAGTGGAGTTAGCGCAACTCCAACGCAAAGCTTCCAACCAGCAGATAGATCCAGGTCTAGAAAAACAATATGATGAGATGGCAAGATTGAGTGTGTGTAAAAATAAGCATACCAAAAAAAAAAAAAAAAAAAAAATCATGCAAGAGTAAATCAGCACATGGCAAACATCAGCCCAGCTTCTTCCAGCACTCAGCTAACATAACATGCCTTAGCCACAGGCCACAGAATAAACACAGCAAAACCAGATCGCTAGCTGGAAACAAATGTTCAAACAGAGAGTACAGGAAGCTTTCTCTAGGCACGTAAGAACAGTACAGAGAATTGCTGTAACTAAAACCACGACCAAGGATTCTGCAAGAGCTGCTATAACTGCAAAAAAGATTTCTGTTAAAAAAAATTTAGATGGAAGCATTCAAACTGTGACCGAATATAAACTGAAGCACTAATGATGACGGTTTAAAAACATCAATACTGATAATCACTGGCTATTTAAGCAGAAACACACATGTAATTTCCTGACAACAAATGCTCCTAATGTCCCATATTCAGATTCCAAAACTTCACTTTTCCAGTTCACCTAAAAGCTTCTTCAAAACAAATTTTCCACATACACATTATGTAGCAAACAGAAGATGTAAAAGTCAGAGACAACACAAACCATAAGATCTTGATACATAAGTAAATGCCAAAGAGCCCACCTTACCAAGCTTTTATATGAAATGTTAAGAACGTCATTTTTTTTAATTTTAAAAAATAAAAAAATGCTGTGAGACCTCCACCTCTTGTGCCACTGAATGCATCAAGCATTGGTAGAATTGGGATTAAGTTTCCTACGGCTTGTGCTTCGAGGCGTAAGATTATGTGCAAGTAACATCTCATACAACAAGTAATTTTGAACAGGCCCATTTTTAATGTATTAAAAATTCAGTAACCAAGTTTGAATCAATATTAAATAATGGGACCGAATATCATTGCAAAGCCTTAAAGTTCTTTGTAATTAGTGTGGTTTCATGAATCTTTTTGACAGGGAAAGAAAACGGTAACTACTGAAGTGGGCAACTTACATAACCTCCCACTTGGTTTACAGCTTCACAGGTTACATGAGGGGAGAAGGCATTCTAATCAAAATCATCAATCAGCAGTATCTGCAAAACGATGCCCAAAGACGTATTTTTTTGGGGGGGGGGAGAGGGGGAAGACAAAAAAAAAAAAAGACACAATTGTCTGAGCAGACTGGTTGTTGAGGGATGATTCCAAAGGGCTGCCAGTTCTGAGCAGAAAGACTACACATGAGCAGAAGTGCTGCAGAATGAAAAGGCATTCTCAAAAATACAGAGTGCAAATCCAGTACCTGGGGATGGTCAAGGCAGGGAAATGTGCAACTGCAGAACTAGCAGAAAGCAGAACAGCAACACAGAGTAAAACACGGACATATTTAGAGGTTTCATTTCTGATCACTGACCATGCTTGTTGCCCCTGGAAACATGTACCCTTTATTGAGCAGGCACAAGTATTTGCATACAGTAACTGAGACTGGAACAACAAAAAAATGCAATGGTTCTGCTTCTCAAAAATGTTTATGACACTAGGCCACATATTTTCTATTAATTTTATCAAAAACTATACTGCTTTAAAAA
This sequence comes from Tringa tobata, assembly GCA_033628505.1. Lineage (NCBI taxonomy): Eukaryota > Metazoa > Chordata > Aves > Charadriiformes > Scolopacidae > Tringa > Tringa tobata. The sequence goes on along the minus strand of JAHREE010000287.1, from coordinate 5,633,041 downwards.
AATAATACCAGCACTAAGATTTGGCTCGTGTTGTGTTAGAAATATAGACTCACTCATGCATGCACATACTCACAAATGTGAGTTAGGCTTCGTAATTAATAAGCTACTCATATCTTTAACAGAACATAAGTCCTTGATATACCTATAAAGGAATATGTCATTAAATGTTGACTAGAACAATCCAAAAGTCACTGCTAGCAGTTTTCATGGAATAAACTTTTTCATCCTTTTCTAAAATATATCTGACAAGGAACAATAGATTTAAATTAACAATACAGATAACTATCTTTCCATTAGTCACTGACAGTTCAAACACAGATTTTTTGGCAATGTAGCCACCATAATTAAATCCTTAAAACCAACATTTCACAGATCACAGGATTTTACATTTATTTACTCCAAAACATGTTTGTAAGATAAGTAACTGGGAAGAGCCTTAACACACTAACATTTTTCCTCAGGTCCAACTGAAATTATTCTTATATTGCTTTGGAGCACATTTTTGACAGTATGTTCTACCACGGGCTCTGTAATAGTATTTTCTTTTTTGCTGTTAGTAACCCTTAGTACAATTTCACAATCCAGAATTTCAAATGGGATTACTGAGACCTAAACAATGGACTAGTGCAAGGTTATTCACTGAAATAGGAAGTACTGTAACAAAACAGAAAAGGTATCAGTGGGTTGACGATGCTTACAATAACATCCCTCTCTCCAGTGTAAAATGTTGTTTAAGTATATAGTTAAAAAGATGCTTAATGTCAAAAGGTTGAGAGAGAAACTAATGGAAGCACTCCTATCCTCCTAAATTCATTTGTAAAATTAATTTGTAAAGCTGTATACACACAAAACACTGTGATACATAAATAGGAAGATGCAATATTTACACATCAGATAATTTGCAGTTTAGCAATGTTAATGCTTTGTCATATGCAAGCAATTCTCCAGAAAAGCAAGATGACTAAGTTAGAGTGCAACCCATGCACAAAAGGTTCGATTTTAATGGCTAGAGACAGCAGTCATGTTTAGCATTTCTCAGAAGACAGACTGACCAAGAGTGTTTATATAGAAAGGAAGATATATGTGAGTTTCTTTCCCATTTTCACTCAGGTTTCCCACCTGAAGAGATGTTCCATTAACAAAACACAGTCACAGAGAGGTATCTTCTCTATCATTCCATACAGAATCAAGCTACACCCACCACTCCTAACTATTCTCTGCATGTCCTTGAGTCAAACATCTTTGTCTTCTCCAGAGTCTATTTAAGAGCAAAAGAAGGTTGTGACAACAGCAAGAAAGATAATTCCACAGCATGTAGAGTTCATATAAATTGGCAAGAAGTTTCTCTGAAGGCTTGTGATGCTACAAAGGACAGAATCTCTTTCCTAGCAGTAAGCATGTCGAAGACAACAATGAATCACAGCTAAATTACCAAAAAATCAACAACTAGTTGTAGTAATAAAATCTAAAACAGAAGACATAATTGAAATCAAAACTAAATCTATAAAACTTAAAGGAAAAGTCTATTTTAAGCATGAACAGGAATATAGTTTGCAGTGTTGATAAATGTTTTCTTAGGAAAAAATTCAAAAAAGTTTTAGTTTTCTCTGAAATAACCTGAACAAGAAGCCCTTATTATACTCTTGTCAGCTCTTCCCATTCATTTAGTACTGGTTCTTTGGCTTTATCACTTATCAGAGTAGAACCTGGGGTGGCTTAAACTAAGCTAAAGATCACATACTTACAAGTTTTCATTTCATCTGCTTTTCTTGTAAAGACATTCAGTACCATCAAACTTCTAGAACCAAATTCATAAATGCTGCTGAGAACTGTGACATCTCTGGTCATTTTATGTTTGTCTGAGTAGTGAATTGATGCTGCATAATGCAAGGATCAGTATCTGTGTTTATATAACCTGTGTCTTTCTAAATAAATATGCTATCTTTATGCATAATGAGTGTGTGTATTATTTAACCGCATTTAAAAAAATACATTTAAGAATAAAAGCATGGATGTTGCAGTGTTCTGTTTTAAACTGTGCTGTACATTTAAAAGAATACTCCAGCAGATTAAAATTCTGCTGTGACACTGGGGCATATGTATCATTTTACTGCGACATGTGTCAAAGATTACCTGCTTCTGTTCTTTCATTTATTTTTCAGAAGAACTGAACGCTTCATAACCTTGTATGCTACTTTTAGTAACTGACATGTTAAAGAACATTTGCAGTAAATATGTTCATATTTGAGTTTAGCATAGGTTGAGATTTAGAGACAACAAATCTTCTGAGGGCAGCAAGAGTCTCTGGTGCTCTTTTTGAACATAAACATTGCTAACATCTCAGGTCAGACAAATCTGTCTCATTGACAAATGCCCGGTCAGATCTGTGATGGGGAAAAAATAAGAATTTTTTTAAAAAGAAAAAATATAACTGGAATGTGAAAAAAACCAATATAGATACTATAAAGAATGTTTTCATGAAATCATGTAAACCCTCTTTTAATTGTCTCCTGTAAAATTTACTCTTCCTATGCCAATCCTTACATTGGAATCAATAACCATAATATGTCAGATGATCCTTTATGTTAAAGGCCAATAAAGCAGTAGCAGAATCCAATTTCCTCCTTGCACTGCAAGGACAATTGCTGCTGAAATCATTTAAAAATTAGGACTGAATTTGACAAAACTGCCATTCAACATGACAGATTTATGAAGATAATCCACATTACAGAACCACAGAATCACATGGGGTTGGAAGGGACGTCCGGAGATCATCCAGTCCAACCCCCCTGCCAGAGCAGGTCCACCAAGAGCAGGTTGCACAGGATTTGTCCAGGTGGGTTTTGAGTATCTCCAGAGAAGGAGACTCCCTGGGCAGCCTATTCCAGTGCTCTGCCACCCTCAAAGTAAAGAAGCTCCTCCTCATGTTTAGGTGGAACTTCCTACATTCAAGTTTGTGCCCATCTCCTCTTGTCCTATCCCTGGGCACCACTAAAAAAAGACCGGACCCGTCCTCTTGACACCCACCCTTTAAGTATTTATAAAAATTGATCAGATCCCTCCTCAGCCTTCTCTTCTCTAGACTATGGGGTTTGTTTCTTTTACCTTCATTAAACTATGAAAAAAAAAAACAACCGGGTTCTCCTGAATGTTATCTCAACAAATGAAATGCTTGAAATCTGCATTTTTATTTTTTTTTTTTTTTAACTCAAAATTTGCTTCAAAATAAAAAGCAGGGCAGCCCCTGCTTGGAGCAGAGATCCATTTCTCATATGCTTCCTTCACAGCTAAAATACTCATGGGCTTTCTGTGAGACACACAAACCAGCAGGAAGGAGACAACAGCCCACAATGCAGTCTGAGGAAATAGCTACACAAGGTCCATGGTGAAACTACAATTTTAGTTTAACAGACTAAACTCTAGTGCAATCTCTGTGAGTGACAGTAAAGTCTGACACACTGCAATTAGCATAGGCAATTAGATAAAATGGGTTAGAGAAGGAACAGGACTTAAAGACCCAAAAAGAACATCCTTCAAGTCAGTTATTGGTGGACCTAATCTATTGTTGCCATCAGTATTATTATTAGTTTCATTGAAAACCATAGTAAAAGAGTCAGGAGTGTACCACTGAAAATCCATCAATGAAACAAAAGTTACAAGGCATTGTCTGTAGAAAGGGAAGATTAAAACACTATGAAACAAAACTGGGTATCTTGAGGACACAAATACTAGAAGGACATGAAATTAATAGCAGATAAAAAGACTGAATAAAAAATATGTTGAGCTTAGGAACTTATCAGCTGGAAAGAGCAAAAGGATTCAAGAATCTTAGTTGGTACTTTGGATCCCTCATCAAGAGGACAAAGGGCAAATGTGGTTCTGTAACACATCAACCCTGACAGAGTCAGTATGGACAACGAAGTAGTAATGACACACTCCAACAATCGGGTAGGACATAAACTGGAATACTTCATAACTAACTTCCAGCTAAGAGAGATGCCTAAAAAAGGCTGCTCACGTGACCAAGGGAATAGAAAGCAAATTTGCTGAGAGGAGGTTTAAAGTTCTCAGGTTGTTTCATCTGGCAAAATTAACACAGACGGGATATACGACTGGCATTCACAAATACCTCAAGGGAAGCATCAGGAGAGAAAATAAAGGACAATGCTGGCATAAGAACAAATGAATATTAAATGGCCATGAATAAATATACACTACAAGTTAAGTTTCTAACGAACAAAGCAGCAAGATTCTTGCAAAGTTTTACTTGGCAAGGTGGCATTCAGGGAGCCTTCCTGCAGAAAGAGTGGGAAAAAGAAAATTGTTTTTAAGATGTGACTTCATCAGTTTATAAAAGGAACGGCAGAGCAAGCTTGTTTATGAAAAGAACTGAATCCATGTACCAGCAGGACCCTTACTACCCCTGTGCTCCTGTGATTTTCTGACATGCTCGTCTGCATGGAAACTCCAGCCCTTTCTTTAAGATAAACACATGAAGTTCAACTAGTGCTGAACTGTTGCTGATAAGAACTGTATAATTAGCAAGTGGTAATTTTCAAATCTCAGCCTTGATGTCATCAGACTAAGACTGTATGCAAGCAGATTCCAAAACACACATTCAATGAGTATGGAAAAATTTCTATAACTTCCTTTCAGAAGTTCCAGACACTCAGTGATCACCCTTAAAAACTTGCTTTTGAAAAAACTTGAGTGAAATACTCCTTTTTAAACAAAATTGAAGTCTGCAGTGTTTTTTCTGAAAGCGTGAACAGGTGGCTCACACCTTAAAAAACACAAAACCTCCAAAAGAATTGCAGTTTTCATTTGACTTGAGACAAGAGGACCAGAATCTTAAATTTATCCTAAGGTGACTCATTATAGTCAGCTCATGGACGTAATCTGCAAATTCCAGAGCAATCACCATAAGTGAAGTTTGGGAAGAGAGCATACACACTACTGAAAGGCTTCAAACTTGACAGGTTTCAGAGTTTCACATCTATGAAGTTCTAACTGACAGAGAAACCAACCTAAAGACACTTGTCCATAAATGCAGAGAATCCAAGTGTCTGGTGAGCATTCAAATAGATGAAACTTAAACAGATTTGTGATAACTGATAAAACAATTCTCGTAATTTTAAAATCATTCTTGGAATCTGTTCTTTCTTAAGGAAAGCAGTTAAGCTACATTTTTATTAAGGCAGAAAACTTCAAAATGAACTACAAAATGCTGTACTTGTTAAACGGGTTCAGCTTCACTCAGCTTTCTCATTTGGAAGCTGAGAAAGTACAGCTTGGATAAACAAAGAGTTCGGGCTGGACCACCAGGCCCAAAGGGTATCAATGGTTTAGTGTTTGGTTGTTGGCTGGTAACCAGTGGGATACTCCACGGGTCAGTTCTGGGGCCCCTATATCCCTCAACATTTTTATCAACAACTTTGTTGTTGAGTTAGAAAGCACCCTCTGCAGACCTGTGGACAACACTGAATTAGGGGGAGTGGATGAAACACCAAACAGTAGAAGTTCAGTCTAGACAGAGCTTGAGAAACTTGAGGGTTAGGGCCAACAGAAACCTCACGCAGTTCAACAAGGAGAAACACAAAGTTTTGCACCTGGGCTGAATAACCCTGAGGATCAGCACAGGCAAAAAAACAGATGGCTCAGTAACAGACCCACAGGAAAGAACCTGGGGGTTACAGTGGATGCCAAGCTCAGTATGAGCCAACAGCATGTCCTCGCTGTGAACAGGGCTAACCACATACTGGACTATGTTCATCAAGATGAATGCAGCAGCAGATCATGGGAAGTTATTACCCTCCTGTACTAAGCAGGGTGAGGCTGTACATTGGATCCTCCATCCATTTTGGGGTTGTGAGGCTCAGAAGAAATTAAGAAACAGGAGGGCATCCAGCTCAGATGGATGGGGCCTAGAGTACACACGCTATGAGAAGAAGCTGAAGGAGCCAGGTTTGTTCTGTTTGACAAAGAGAAGGTCTAGGGAAGATCCAACAGCAGACTACAACCACTTGAAGAAAGCTGAACTTCTTGCAGTAGTTGCAGACAGTACAGAAAGGACCGATGCTCACAAATCATGGCTTGGGAGTTCTAAACTGGGCAACAGGAAAAATATTCTGCAATTAAAGAGGGAATGAAGCACTGGAACATGTTGCTCAGAGTGGTTGTGAAATCTTCATCCATGGCAGTTTTTAATTCACCGAAAGCCACTGCTGACCTGATCTAGCATTGCTAACAGTCATACTTTGAATGGGAATCAAGGAAATAGAATCAAGAGATCCCCTCCCAGTTTCTATAATTCCACTTAAACATTTCCCACACCAGCGCCATGGTTTTAACCTTATCTTCTTAACAGCCCAGTGTTTTCCTTGTCTTCCTGTATTTGTTGGCCATCACTAGCTACTGCAATTCCAGTAAACAAAAGCTCTTGCTAAGAACAACAAAATTCTTCAGATTTACCCAGTGTTTAGTAAGTTAGTAACTTAGTCTTCAGTTCAGCACAAAGTATTATTTTTGCCACAAGGTACACTAGTATTTAAAACACTAGCTTGATGTGAAACAAAAATAGCCACTTAATTTTTTTTTTAATTCAGACATAGTATCTCTGTATGAAAGCTCTTTATTAGCAGCCCCTCTGGATGACAATCAGAGAATCACTCCCATTCTTACTAAAAGGCAGAGACAATATCAACAGGCAAGTTCCTTTAGTAATAAAGATTATATATAAATTTTAAAAGTTTGTTTCAGATAATTTTGTCTTAAAGCACATACCTAAGAGTTAAATTCCTGAAATTGTATCCAGTCTCAGGACACATTTCACATGCATAAGAGAATTTTAGTGTGCCCACAGAAGACAAAGTAGCCATGCAATTTTTGGGGGAGGCTTGAAAAGCCACAATGAAGCTTAGAAAAGACAACTGGGAAAAAAAAAAAAAAAAGAAAAAGGGAAAAAAAAAGGTGTGATATATCAGCTAGTGAGCCCAAGAGCAAGGATACAAAAGATCACTTGTTTTTGTAGACCTAACATGATACAGGACACCTCTTCAGTGACAAGAAGGGACAACTTTTCTATAACCACATCAAGTTAGTTACAAAAACCAATTCAGATTTCATTTTTACCCCACATGAAATGAAAAACCCTATGAAAGGGAAAGAAGACTGATTATAAAGATGTTGGGTTTGCACCTTCAATACAGATGTGGTCACTTTGCACCTTCAATAAATCTAACATTTGTTTTGTTAGGAATTAGAAAATACTTAAATCCCAGAACAGTAAGCAAAATAGTTTAAGCTCACTGACTTGAAAAAACATTCTTTTATGCTACAGAGCCCTAAAATAAATACTTACAAGGAACTAAGAATATGCCACTATATCTTGGTTTTCATTTTCCTTCAGATAGAAGTGCTAGAATAAACATTCTTACTAGTTTAAGTTGCTGTGTTTTTATGAGGTTAATAACTGAACTGTCAATCAAGGCCTGTATAAATACAGTAGTTAAATACCTTCTGCTTGAGAAGCACTTTTATTTACAAGAGAGCTGGCCAAGATTTCCAAAGGACTGCATGGTCTGGTTTGCTTTGATCTCTTTTAAGTACAAGTTTCTTTATACCTCTTGTTTTGCTATTTATTATACCTTTTGTGTAATCAGGTACGGAAAGAGCACCTGTGTAGAACAAATACTTCAGGAAAAGTGTGACTGAGAGGAATAATTATGCAACACACAGTTCACTGAAGTAACTCGTGAAGGCCTTTTCCAGGAGCACTTTTGCTGCCATACAAGCAAGAGAAGTACTACATACCAGCAAGAGAAGTGAGTGTACAATGGGCTCAGAATAAAAACAGGGGAACATCACTTAAACCCAACATCACAGATACAACCTGGTACCTATATCAAGACATTAAATCCACACTATACATTTTACATGCATATATACAGACATTTGTGTATGTATATCAATGATATATAAAAATCAGTTTAAAATAAAATACATATTTTACATATAATATCTAAAATAATAATTTTAAGCCAACTTTTCTTAGAAACTTGAACTGTGTATATGCACAAGCACACACATGTGTGTATGTACATACATATATATACATAAAATTAAGATATATAATGTATCTCTAGAAAGTCTGCAAGAACTCTGCTCAACCACTGCATATATAACTGTTATCTTTAATTTGTTGCCACAAATTTAGCATTGTGAATTTTACCTCCAAACAACCCACACACATTCTGTCTGGGAGTATTCTGTGAAGAGTAACTGCTTTTTACACAGTATGGTGAAGCTAATGAATAAGGGATGTGTACATTATACATGGAACAAAATAGAATAATTATATCAATTCATATTAATGAAAACTTTTATCACCACAGCAGAAACTAAATTACCTACTCATGTGGTTAGGTTCACAATAATTTCTGTTTGATCAAATGCATTTTACTCACTCGGTAGAAACAAACATTAACATTATGTCCGTAATTTATTTGAAACAAATGAATGGACTGAAGTTACCTCATGCCAACACACATGTTTTCAGGATTTTTCACTCTAAGTAAACTTTCATTCAGGTCACTTTACCTTGTTTATCCTCCTATTTTCTGGCTCTGACTAAGAGATCACTTTATGAAGATCCTCCCTGTTCAGGAGAGCACAGATACACACTTGCACACCAGTACTTTAAGTGCATGTTTAGGCTCCAAAGATTTGACTGTGGGATTTATGCAGGTTAATGTTTTTCTGAATCTGTATATACAAAATAAAACCTTGAAGTAAAATTGGTTCTGTAGATTTTAGGCAGATACAGATCCACACATTGTATTCCTAAAATCAGCAGAAATCATACAGACACAGAGCATCCTCAACCTCATGGAGAACAGTCTATTTTCTGCCCCAGAAAATTTTAGGTAGTTTTAGATTAGACTGTAACGCTAACAGAATATTTGAAGCAATAACACAGAGCAAAACAGATTTCTTTAGGACCTTGTTTTCAATTTGCATCTGTTTCTACACAAAGCTTTCATAAATTTTACCTTCAATTTACAAGTTAATAACACCTTACGGTTGTTATTCCTATTATAAAGGCACTTAGAAATAGGAAGCCTATTCAAAATTATGTTTAAATAAGCATATTGTTATTGAACTATTAATCAGTAAAAGTCATAATGGTTATCTGAGTCAGTCTGAACTTTTGCATGTTTTCTTGAGACAGTTCTGAGATTAAGTCTTCTAAATCTGTCAAAGTCAATAAAACAAAAAGAGCCAGAGCATTAAAAACAAAAAAGTTGAGCAAAATAAATGTGGCCTGGTTTTGGCAGACAGAAGGGAGAGGGATTTCTTTTTAACAAAAACAACCCCCTCACAAGACAATGTACTGCATCAAATCCTGAATAACTACTTGGCAAGCATTCACTGGAGCAACTAAGGTGGCACAGAGGGAACAGGCTGCAAAACATGGCACAGAAAGAGCTAGAGGAAAAGGACCAGGGGCATTTAAATGGCTTAGTCATCTCATGAAACCTCACTGTCATTGACCCAGTATTTCAACTGAAAAGATGCAACAGACCAAGGCTGCCAGAGAAAATCCACTAGGGAATCACTAACAAGATCCAAGATAAAGCAATCCCAACCCTTCCTTCCTCAGCCTGCGGTCCAAGAGGTACAGAGCTCAGAGGCCAGTGTTGTGAATCCGGCCGAACTTACCTTTCCCTTCTGGAGCTGGCACAAGAGGCTGAGCACTCTGCTGCCCTTCCTGCAGACCCATGGCTGCGGACAGCACCCTCTCACGTGTAGCTGTACCTCACCTGGCACACAGGACTTCTGCCAGTGGTGCATCTCCAAGTGTTCATGGGCTAGAGTCCATCTGGGTATCCCCTCTAGTGTAGCTCTCCCAAGGGCTACCTGATTTTACAGCACTGATGTGCCATTACAGCTTGACCACATTAGCACCACCCAGGTTTCTTTCAGCTTATCCCAAAATAGCACTGGCCACTTCTCTATGGGCAACACAGACCCATCTCAGAAGCCCTATCAAAGCCCAGTACGATGCACTGCAAATGTCTGATAAAGTTGCTGTTAAGAATGACAAAACATCATTGACGTAAGACCGATTTTTCAGCTGTTAAGTTAGAAATACTGGGAAGTGTTGGCCTGCCAGATGAGGAACGTTCAATAGGAATCATGTACCTACAGTGTATTTTAAGCTACAGCTCTAGAGTGGCTTAGCAAAAAGGATGATACCAGATTCATTTAATTTAGGGATAATATTATGAAAAGAGAGGTTTGCATTAGAACATTCAATTTGCAGTGTCTTCCTCTAACCTTTCACAGTGTAAAATGCAATTCTTTATGTTCTTAAAAACCTTAGTATTCATACAAAATATTAATGTTAAGTACATATCCATTTAGAAGAAAAAAAAAGAAATCAATTTAGTGTTTTTAAAAGTTAATTTGGTTTTACTCAGTGAGCTTCAAGTGTGCAAGCAACCACTTACTGAGAAGTGCTGAACACTCAACTTGCAATAAAAACAGAACAAGCAGAGGGCATTCCTACACATTGACTGCCTCAGTCAACAGTGCATCTTCAAAACCTGTTAATATCTACATAGTTTTCATCTTATAATTAGAAAGACAAGTTTCTCCTTTCCAAGTGCTTGAAGTTATTGATACTCGTCAAGACTTACTGATGGCTATCAACAAAATAAAGTCTTAAAGAAGTACTATGTAGATGGCACTTAAAGTTCTTCCTTTTTTTTCAAATATATCTAAACCAACATTGAGAACGTGGCAGCATTCATACTCAGTTTCCTAGAAGCATGAATATTTACACCACAGAAAATATGTGTGGACAACTAAGTATTTCTTTGCATATGTATTTTCTTTTCACTAGAATCTAAATACATAGGAGCTTCCCCCTCCCAAAATGCATACATATACATATATACATCAATTAGCCCATGTAAAAATCACCAAGTTGCACTGTACTATTTCAGTCTTGCTTAAAAAACTGCTTTTCAATCAAAGAGTTGAAGCTTTTCCTTCCTGGAACCTCCTCCACCAATGTGAGGAGCTAAGAGAATTCTCCCCACCTGCCACCCTTTCTTTTAACCCCAGCTTCTATCCAAGGCCACTGATCAATTCTTTCTGAGGACTCTGCAGCTATTATATTCCAACTCAAAAAATTCCGTCTTCAGATAAGCCAGAATGATCCTTTTTTATTAGTCTAAAGACTAAAGCTTGTCCTAAGTCAAACAGCAAACTGCCTCACAGGTAATTTCTGATCATGCTCATCCTTAGAAAAAAAAAGGTAAGCCAGAAATACCAGGTATTTGATGAGAAGAGTCTTGTTTAGTAACAAGCAACAGCAGCTTTAATTTGCATTGGACTGGTGACCAAAAAAGTCTCTGATATATGTGTGTGTATAGCACCATACTACAGATCACTAATCTGTATTCCAGTATTATATATACACACATATAGTGCATATAGAGACACACACATGCTTGTGGGTAAGAATTTAGGTGAAGGTATCATTTGGGCAGAAAACAATTCCCCTATGATGAGAAATTTAATTAAATTTCAAAATTAATTTCAGTTAACTTTCTATGTTCATGTATAGGTCTGCATTAACTATCACAATACATATTCCATTTTATTTTTAGAATCTCTTAATCTCAAGACATCCTAATTTCTCATGTGATGAACACGGAGCCTACAACCAACTACAGCAAACATTTACTTTAGATGATCTGCAATATGTAGCAACACTAAGAGGAAAAAACAACCATGAAAAAACCACACTGATTAAGCATACACTACGCCCCAAGTAAAAAAAGCACACAGAATCAGCAAATCTACATTCTAAATTGACTGCACAGGAAAACTGGAAATGGCTATTCAATCAAAACTCATGAGAGGCAAAAGTCACAGGCCTACAGAACTCACTGCTGCTCACCTTTCTACGGCAATCAATTTGCATTAAACCAAGCATGGTACTCAGGGGTCTTCGACATGCCCCTCAGAGGGGTGCTCCCATCCAGAGCAGACAGCAGGAGGCCATGCTGAGGGCCAGGGCTCTGGCAGCCCCCTCCCCAGAGCCACTGCTTGCGTGGAGGGCAGGCCCCAGGGCAGCCCAAGCACTGCAGCCAGCGCCCAGTGGCAGTGGGGCTGGGGGACAGGTCACAGCTGATAGCACGGTAGGAAGGCAAATTAGGACATAGACCTAGCATCCTCCACGTGTGAAGTGACTGGCTAAAACAACGTAAAAACCTGTGCTGTGAAGGGCTTGGTGAAGGGGTGGTTCTTTTCTCTAAAGCACATTGTGATGTATCTATGCAGAGCTCACTTTCCGTAACCAAATATAAACAGGCTAATTGCAAAGACTCCTTTCCAACCCTTTCTCACTACAGTGCTTACTATTTATGTGGCTAGAACTTCATTCTAAGTCTTGTAGATTTGAAATTATCATAATGTTTTAGAGAATCACATTCCCAAAGCAAGTATACAAAAACTAAACTAGCCTCCACACACATATACAGGTAAGTGTTAACAGGACCAGTTTTAAAATGTCAGTTATCTGGAATTCAAAGTATCATTTACCCAAACACACACACATGTATATACACAAAGACACACATACGCATACACACACACTTACAGCAGCACTAGAAGTTTTGATACAGTCTCAGAAAGAGAAAACTTTGTTGTTTCTAACTTTATTTTCGCTAGAAAGAGAAAACTCAATGTGTGGAGTTGCACAGACCACTGCAAACAGCCTTCACACAACTTCACTCTTTTCTACTTGCAAGAGCTGCACAAAGTTGTTATTTTGAAAGTATTAATTTTCCAATTCATTATTTCCTTGTCCATGCTAAGATTAAAAAGATGCATCAATATTTAATGAAAACAGGATAGGACTGCATCTCCTGTAGAGCACGATGTAGAGTCATCCCTTCAAGTTTCCAGTGAACCCCTAAGAGTGAAGTTTGGCATAAGCCTAGAGTTCTGTTCAAGAAATCCCTCTCCTTCATTGCCCCAGTTCTCCACTCCCTAGCTGTGCCAATACAGCTGCTGCAACGCGCTGCAGATGACCCACAGCACAGTTCCACTGACAACTTGAACCAGCAGGAGCCATCATGCGTAGTTGGTAATTTCTTCAACCCGTGTCTCCTCAAACTGCAGACCATGTTTTCAGAGAACAGACCTTCTCCAGCAAAATCTAGTAATGCCTTGCCCTCAAATTGAGACTGACTGTTTTGGCTGACCTTCCTAATTCCCTTTCAATGATCACAAAGCTCAGCTCAACAAGCTTTCTTGCCTCTGCCCTCCATTAGGGATGTCCACTGCAGATGTAACTTAAAATATCTGTCAGCAGACTTAAGCATCCCGTCATTCTCTTTGGCACAGAGTGAGGAGGCCCTTTTCACACAGTTGCACTACTGCAAACACCCAAAATGACACAGGAATGTTTGGAGAGGAAAAAAATACATCGCCAAACAAAACCCCCAAAACTAGAAATGAAAACAAAATCCAAACCTATCATTCTTTTACATATGCCTGGGAAAAAACCAAATTAAATCAGGTTACTGATTAGACACAGGTTACAGTTCATTCAATCACTCAATCCAATGCTTCACAACTGATCAAGACCATCAAATAATGGACCACCACTGTGTTGTCACTACATGAACATCCCGGTTGCATGGCGATTATAATGTACAAAATTAACATAAATAGGGAATGGAATATAACATCTGGAGACTGAAAGCAGCAAAAGACATAACAAGCCTATAATTTTTTGAATACAGGATGCTATATATGAATTTTTAAAAGATGTAAGAGGAAAAAAGGGAAACATAACACAAAGTATGTTAAAGAAACATGGCAGTGGAGTTAAGTTGCCAGCACTGTTATGACAAAGCTTTCTTCTGGAGGTCTACACAAACTCTCCACCACCTCAATTGTATCAGTTTCATGGGAACTCTTCACGAGGAAACAATGAGAAAGTCCATCCTTATCCTTTTTTAGACAGATGCCCAGAATAGCCCATCAATAAGGTAACCTCCCACCGGCACAGAAGAGACAGATTTAAACCCTTAATCTAAAATCAGGCAAACTGGAAACCTATGCCAGGTCCTAATGACAGCAACAGAGAGTTGGTCTCTGTCCCCATACAGACTGCCCCTTAATGCAGGAACATCCTGCAGGAGCTCAAACAAGCATAAAAAAAAAAAAAAAAAAAAAAAATGCAAGTTGATAAAATTCCAGTACTTTTGAAGTGAACTGCTATATTTAAAAATGGGGGGGGGAAATTACTTTGTTTTAATATATGAATTCTGTTCCAGCAAAACACTAAACAAAACAAGTTTCAGCTCCTGAAGAGAAACGCCGCAGGGATGTGGCTGCAGGGAGCTGTGCAGCAACGGTGACACCTCGTGGTGCCAAACCACCAAAACACACACCTCTTCCCAAACGCAACCTCCCTTAAACCCACCAGCGGGGTTCAGAGGAAGAAGCTTTACAAACAAAATAGTCAAACCACCTCTACATCGTTCTCCTCCTAAGCCAGTATCTCCCTTAGAGTCAGAAACTCAAAATCAAATCTCTGCCTCTGTTTTCATACCTCCTGTCCCTCGCTGGCCTGTCTTTAGAAGTGTTTCCCCATTCCCTGTTTTGTGGTATGGACAACTACAGGTGGGAAACAGTAAAACTGACTACATACAATGTTTAATGAAGAACTGCAAAATTAATAGAATAAAAAAGAAGCCAACCCAGCTTTAACATCTTTTGGTCAAAATGATTACAAAGAAATTACTGTAAACAAAAAGCTTCAGAGAAGCATGTTAACAGTGCCACTTACATAGAAATTAACATTTTTTGTAATGAATTAAATTCAAATATAGAAAAGTTTACTTTCTCTTATTCTGGTATCTCCCATCCCCAACAGATGCTCAAATGCATCACTTTCTGCCTCTTAATTCTTAAATGTCACCTATCATCTAAAAGACAAAAGACTAGTATCATCCCAGGACATTTAGTTTCTCATAATGTGTGTGTAAATTATATTAGCTACATAGATCAACACTAAGAACCTACTATATAATGAGTAAAAAAAAGATGAGTAGAATTTGTAAACATAAATCATAACAATTGTCTTCTTTCAGAAACTGCATACCTTGTCTGTGATTTGAAAATCCATTAGGAATTTCTGAAAAGGTTACTATAATATTCATAGTGTCACCACTCTACGGCCCTGCAGACTCACCCAGAAGTTTATTCTGCATCCAGGGTTATTTTCACATCCCTACTAGAGCAGGAACCTCAGGCACAGAGCACAGGGCATGCTTCATTTGCTGCAGAAGCTAAATGAAGGGGCTGAAGGACAAGGAAAACATGGGGGTGCTTGTGCACTAACTGGAGAGCACAGAGAAACATGAATCATCAGGACTAGGGAGTTTTAATAGTAAGAAGAGAATTGGTTTTACATAAGAAAGTGGAATACTAGAGGATCTGGAGCAGGACTAAGGAGTTCAAGGGCAGAAACCCTTGGAAGAGAAGCAGCTTCGCAAGCTGCAATTTTTGGAGCTTCAAAGAGACAAGAAAGAGGGCAAGGGTGTTCTAGACTAAGATGATTGAAGAGTCAAAAAAAAAAATAAAAATATCTAATTAGTAGATGTGAGATTACCTCCTCACATGCTCCAGAGGTAAGGGAACACACATGTGACCATTGCCCTTCTCCTTCACCCCCCTCTCTTTGCTACCAAGACCAACAGGGCTCCAGCTTGTGGCCACAAGAGAGACCGGGCATTTGGAAGAGCCACTGGTACCAAAACATCTCAGCAACTTTCCCCTTCTGTGAAATTGCACGCGAGTAGAAATTAACTCTCAGTGCTTAACAGCAGGTATTTTTGGACTTACCGCTTATTTCTTGGCAGCACAGTTTAAGCAAGGCTAGATGTTTTTGTAACATCCTAATTCAAATATATCCATAAAGCAAGCAAATTTTCAAATTGTTGTTGGCTAAGGTCATGTTTTGCAAACTTACAATTGGCACCAAGTGAAGCTTACCTGTTTTTTTTGGAATTTTCATCTTTCCCTCTTTTAACCCCAAAAATTCTTGTAATGAGAGCACTAAAAAGGAGTGTAGATGAATTTCTTACCTAAAGGAAAAAGAAAAGAACATGAACTATGTTTTAAAAATCCCTTTGAAATGTACTAATATTTTTTAAATACAACCCCTAATGCACAGTCAAAGAGAAGAACAGCTGAGTGAAAGACAGCATGCCTGCTGTTCAGGGGTCAGCACATGGAAACAAGCCATTCATGGTATCTGTCCCTTTAATCAAGATGGCACTAATAGGAAGCTCAGATTTTTTGGAGCCGTTCACCTTTAATGTAAGGGATACATCCAGATTTCTAGTGGTCCAAAGAACTCACCCATATCCATGACAGATCATGAAATGTTCTACCTATATCTGCCATATGGAATACTAACTTTTATTGAAAAACAAAATAACAGTGAGAACAAAAGTAAATGCACTTCTTAAACTTTGAGTCACTACACCTAGCTGTAACAGCCAGGTATGTTTTTATCTATACGATTATCTTTGTCACAACTTTTTGTCATTATCAGCACTTCACACTACAGAAAAATGAAACAAAACCAATAAACACAACCAAAACTATGAGGTTTTTACATTAGACCGTGTAACATTCCAGAAATTGCGGTTCTGCCATTTATAAACATGACCAAAGCTTCACTGAACAGCGACACTCTATATCCTGTTACATTAGAGAAGCAAAATTGACAATTAACTTACTGCCCAGACAGGTGACATAAAACCTAAAATTGCTGCTTGTATTCCATCTGCAACATAAGGCATGATGTTTTCACCTAAACGTGTGTCCCTAAACAGTGCCCGAAGGATATTTAAAGCATGAACCTGTGGGGGTAGAAGAAATACAAGAAAAATGTATATTAATTGGAAAATACCTTAAATTTAATGTGTTAATTACAGTAATGAATATGCAAAACAAAAATTATCCATATGCACATTTATTTCCTTATTAAATACGAGAATACTACTATTAAAAAATAGATTAAAACAGTGCAGCAGTAAAAACCGTTAAAAACAATTATAGTTTAAAAATATATTCTTCTAACAAGTACAGTCCAGGCATCGCAAGCAAAGGCCAGCATTCTTTTTTCCTTAGCTTATCATGGCTGTAAAAATAACTTTCAAAGTTTAGAATCATCTTTTCCAACATTCTTGACATGCTGTAGATACTGTGAGAAAAAATAAACTACAACTCACAGGAGGACAATATTAAGCTAAAACTGACAGCCAGGCTTGCTTCGCCATATGGAGCCTTTTCTGATATTTCTCTACTCTCTGTAGGGGAAGGTGGTAATCTGTGTAGCTTCACAGGCTTTGACAAGGCTACATAAATTTATACCAGCAGAAGATCTGGCAGAGCCATTAGAACATATTTCTATGTACTGTCAACAAATTATGGCTTGCACTTACAACAGAAAGATTAAGTATCCGATAGCAACATTTTGAAGATAAAGATCTTGACTTTAAAATAAAATTCCAACAGTATATACTTAAGTTTTAGAAGTTACTAAACGTGAATAAAATAACTTTTCATGTAGAACTTTACAGCATACTATGATTTACACAACTAATTTATTTACTCTAAATGTAAACAAATGCTTGCTCGTTAATTTCCTTATAAAAAGGCAAGTACTCATCTATTTGTTTAGAAATATACTACAGGGAGTAAACTGATCATATAAATTCAAAAGGAGTATCACTTTATTTGCTGTACTAGGAAAAAAATCCCACTATAAATATATGCCAAATCCATTTCTTAGTATCTTACACACTTCAAAATTCCAGTGACTTTGTAACCTTCACACATGCAAACAAGTTCTAAAATCTAGCTATAGATAATGAAAACAAAATATTCTTATTAAAAACTCACAAAAATTTCTTTAACTGTTTGAAGTAACACAAACACTTTTTTGACACTGATGAGAAGCTGTATCTTACCTGTGGAATTACACTTGATGATTCATTCAAAGGTGCAGCCAAAGATATCAGTTCTTTCATTGTCATTTTCAACAAATCTGTTTTGCTCTTTGGTTCTGAAGCTAACAAAGCCTACAGAAAGTTAAAAGAAAGAAAAAAAAAGTCAGGTGTTTCTAGCCATTTTTCTTTACTACAAGTTCTGCTCCATGTTCCTGTATTTACCATATCACAAGTGCAGCTTCTGACCAGGCAGAAGGACAAAAGAAAACTTTGCAAAAAATAAGTTTCAGTTTTAACTCTTAAATTTTGTCCAAAGCTTCTTAGCATCCAATGTTTCAGTAAGAAAACTTTGCTCAACGTCTGCCAAAGAAAATTTGCTCGTATACAACAAATAATAATTTATCACACACCAAAAAAATCCTAGTAGTTATTACAGCAAAAGTATTTGCCATACTATAGATGCTTACATTTCCTAGTATGGCCTTTTTTTTAGTTTAATAACATACTTATTTAAGATGACACAGACTGGCCAAAGAATAAATCCTGGTTTGCCAAACAGGATAAAGCAAGCAGTACATTTTTAAAAGGCGAGAAGAGATGTATCTATCTCCAAATAGTAGTTCAATGGGTGGGATATCCAACTGAGACTCAAATACTCTAATTTAGTCCTCTAAAATTCAGAACCGGAGTTAAAACTGGAGTTTCTCTCTCTGTCTAGTAGCTTTTCTTGAATGTGTCCAACTTAATACAAACGGATAATCATAAATCACTTATTTCTAATAAAAAAAGAGTATCCATTTGTGTTTTGGGGCCCAGAGTCTGTTCAGCATCAGTTCAAACAAGACATTTAATAGTACTTTACATCACATAAGAACAACCAGGATCAACTGCAAGCCAAATGAAGTATAGAGTTAGGCAGAAACCCAGAAGTAGTTGCTGTCAGTTTATCAGTACTTCTAATGATGGGAGAAACAGAGAAGGAAGGGAAAAAATTATTCATGAAGTATAAAATAGAGGAGAATGAAGACTAAAATTTCATAGCCTAAAAATGTTAAAGCTGTAACTAATATTTTCCCCCATTTTCCTCACCCACTAATTGGACTTGCACCTTTGTACTATTAGGTAATTACACTTCAATTTTAAATAGGTCATTTAAAATGCTCATAACCTTTAAAATTACATATTATTATTAAAACAGATGTGTTTTACTAAAACAAGAATAAATGTCACAGGAAGCAGGTGGCAAAGAGACCACACCGAGTCTCAATTTTATGCATTAATAAAATAACCTTATTATAGTACTGTTAGGATATGCATTACAACTTGTATTTTTATTATCTAAATGCAACATGCTATTTAAGGCTTAATTCATTTTACTGAGTGCTACAGGCACATTCAGAACTGCTGCCAAAGAACACTATCACCTCTCTTTACAATAAAATTACAACTTAAAAATAGATTATTTCTGACTAATCCCAATGTTCATTTCAAACCTTCCCACTAATTGACTAGACTAACTTCGTACTCTTCCAGAGCCGTCAAAGTAGAAGCATCTGACCTGTTTATCCAAACAGCTATGGCACAGCACTAGCTGTGCTATATGGACCTAGTAATGCAGGCCAACTGCACACTACACACACACGTTTCCTGCAATGGGATACCCTTGGGTCCACCTAGTCCTTTCATTAGACAGTGTAACTTCGTACATGAAAAAAGTGTTTCGAATGCGTTAGGTTTTTTTTCCCCACATTCTCAGGATAAACACTAGCTAAGGCCCACTGAATTCCAACTCTGTGGTGTGAATGGAGAAACCAGAAGACATGAAATTACCAAATTCATTTTGTAGACAACTAACCGATATAAAAGGGAAAGATCTTTAACTGCTGACATTGAAAAGGAAAAATGTTTCTAAAACCAATGCTCTACTTCTGAGCTCTGCTGCCCAGCACACACACATCTAGCGAAGCCAGGAGCAGGCTGTGACGGACATAAAAGAGGTCAGACAGAAGCAGGCTGCCTCAACTTTCTCAGGGCAAACTTGGAGTGGAAAACAAGCAAGATGAATTATTCTGGCAGGCAGAGAACGCTCCCAAAAGTCCCTCAGATTCTTGGAACATGCTAGAGATTATACTTCAGTGAGTGGAGAAAGTTACAAATTGTGTAGTTAATCTTGGACTCCTGTCTTAAGAGAACTGGTTGAAAATTAAAATGATGGAGGTTAATTCAGGGGAAAGCAATAATCATGGCCTCTTTGAGGAACGAAGGAATGGAAAGAGGTTAAGTGTAATCTGCAGGACCAACTCTGCAGTGACTGACCCCACAATGATGCAGATGAGCTGCCACGTTCTCCTGTGAGGCACTCAGTAGGACATGGCTCTTTGAGAGGAGACAAAACACTGCCAGCCAGAACAACAGCCATCAGTTCTGAACACGGCAGAAGCCGGAGGCTGGGATGTGTGGAGCTGATGGTGACACGAGGAGCGGGCAGACTGCGGGAGAGTGGCCTCATGCTCATGGATACATGTCTTCAGTAACCCGCTCCTTCATTGCACTCAAGACTGTCAACACAAGTCAGTGTGACTCTATTACTTGATCCTGCTTTATTACTCTTGAGTGGACCCCCATGTTCTTTGTAGCATTTTCTATGCCACCATTTTACAGTTCTATGACTATCTGTTCATATTTCACCAGCCTCCCACTTAGCACGGAAGAAGCACAGAGTTACATGGTTAACAGAGCTTATTTAATCTGTGAATTAATTCATGAATTTGCCAGGATTATTACAGTGGCCACTCAGAGCCTGAGCTCAGTTTTTTGAAATGATACTTGAACCTGCCTCAAGCCAAAAATCTCAAGAGTAATAGAACTGCAGTGCCAAACATGGTGTAATTACATGTGACAATCAAAGTCTGTATAAAAAAAAAGTAACTGTTCGACGAAAAGGGGTTGAAGTAAGAAAAATAAATACGTAAGTGTATTCACCAGAAAGGACATGAAAAAAAAAAATTAGCTCTGAGGTAATAACACGAGTTGGTACCTGTATGTAGAATGGAATTCCCGCACTACGTCTGGTTGCGCATAGCGTAGATGAAGGATCACAGGATTTGATTTCTTCTAACACATTACTTAGCCACTGCTCCGGCATCTTGCGCAGACTCTCACTGTTACATCTACATAAAACAGAAGCACAAGAAACATGAAACAAATACACAAGAAACTAGGACAGAGTCAAAGAAAACACTTGGTGACCTTAAGAAATATTTTCTTACTATACGTGAACATCTCCAGGCATATGTGCAGATATTTTTTTCTTTAAGAAATAAGACAAATATTAAAAAAGGTATATTTTCCTAATGTTGATACCAATTATATTAACACTATTTATTAAGTGCCACTAGAAAACGGTATTTCGCTGAACAGAAAAAAGGACTCTGTGCTTCAGCACTGCAACCATTCTTTTCTGCCAAGAACTACAATCCTCTTCTGGAGAAGAAAACAAAGACATGTGCATGTCAGTCACTGTGTAGGAAGTGACACTTCACAAATTCGTATCTTTGTTGCCACACAGTAGTTGATGCCTGATCCTTACATTAACTAGCATACACAATTGTATTTATAACCATACGAAATAAAACTGAAGCCCCTCACAGTAAGTACATATGATGTAAATACCCCTGCAAACCTCCCTCAAAGCAGGAGAAAGAATGAAAAACAAGACCTACTGCTCTTTTTAAAATACTACATCAGTCAAACTTTTGGTAAAGCACCTAAATTACTCTCCTATCATCAAATACTCCTCCTCTGCAGTTATAAAACTCACCATTGCCTGAAAGCAAAAGACATCCAAGGACAAAGAGAACTCAAGTCTACTTCAACTGCTGGTGCTGATCAGTTCAATGAAACATACCATATTCAGTGTGCAAGACCAGCTCATTAATCTTATGTCAATGCTCCAAAAGGACCATTCATTGTTACAAAAACTTCTAGTAATGGGATGTTGTTACTAAAACCTGTCACACATTTGACACATGATTCACAGTAAAAGAAAGAATTAATCACTGGGGGCAATACAACTGCAATTATCTCAACCATGCAGGACTTGCCATACCTCAAAATATAAACTATAATTAAACTCATGATTAAATAGGTAGACCTTACAGTAAGAATACAATCAAGTTTTCTACCTAAGTGACTGAAATAAGGAATTTAAAAGAAAAGCTAAAAGGCAGCAGGTACTGCTGTGGAAACCAAAATCTAATGGAAGGTCTAAAACTGCTCTCTACTTCTTTACTCTCCTCTTAATAAAGAAAGAATTTAGGTGGGCTAAAAACCTGATACTCAAAAACAAATGAGGCTTTAATCTGCAGTGAAAACCTCCTTTCCTTCTTTTACAAAATAAACAGAAAATCAGTAATGCAGAAAACAGAGGTCACAAGAAGTGCCAAGAGAAGCCAGGAGAAGATACAGCAGACTTCTTACTCTTCAGTAATTCCCTTAGGATTTCTACCACAGGTTTCCTACACTGCTGCCAGGCCTTCTCCCCAACTTTTATGGGCCACACCTCTTCAAAACAGAGGCCAGCACGCAAACCATCAGTCCAGGACACAAGAGAAACATGGATTCACAAGGGCCAAGTCACCCCATACCACAGCATAAAAGTCACCTCCTACCCCAGGCCTGTAACTGAAGCAATCAAATTACTTTGGAAATTAACAGTTCTCTTTTCTTTGACTTTTCTCTTTCTGTTGCTGATAATTATCTTCCCTTGCATACTTCCAGGGTGTGTTCCTTCGCTTGCTGCTTTTGGGTACACAAGGAGGATGCAATTCTAGGGTTGAGACCACAAAAAACTGCTCCTCCTTGGGTCTCTGCAGCTAGACTCTACCTCGTAGTTCTTTTCATCCACGTCAAAAGTAAAAGCTGCTACTTCTGGTCATGTCTGCGGCTGGGCCTACCTCCCTTGCTAAGCAGAATTTAAATGTCTTAGTTTAGTCATGCAAAGAACAGTGCTCATCTCTCTTCTGTATGTTATCTTAGTATTAAAACAAACATCCCACAAGACATATTCACATCTGCTGTGGGGCAGGAGAACACAAAGTAAAGCATTAAGGAAATATTTAAAAGTTGCTACGTAGCATACTGAATATTTTATTCTTAAGTAAACTGGAGGTTTTTCCCCTTTCAGTAGTAGTAGAAAGAGAAGAAATATACTGACATCCAATAAACTTCAGACTCCCTTAAAACTGTATTGCTTTGATCTGGCCACAAGTAATTCTACCTTGTTCAGTCACCCACCAAGGCACTTTTTTTTTTTTTTTAAAGGTGAAAGAGTTATTGCTTTAAAGTTAGAAACATTAGAGACTATTGACTTTGCAATGGAGATGACTACTCCCTTAAATTTGGCAGCTCCATCTCCTTATGGTCTGGCAAGAAGAATATTGTCTTAAGAAGCAGGTGGCCCTACACTTTAAGAATAATGAAGCTTTACAATGTAAAAATGGTGGTCTCAAGCTCAAATGTCGTTTTCCAGAATGAAATAGTAATTATTTTTACCAGATCAAACAAATAGTGCTCATAATTAAAATATAACACAGTAACTAGATACACAATAACTTAAGACATAGTACAGTAAATGTTTTCCCACAGATTTCTGTCTGTCCATCCGCCGGTTATAACAATTTCATACATGCTCAAAAACACTTTCTGTGGTCAGTATCAATGAGTACAAAAAAGCCTGGCTAAAGCTAAATCCTTCTCCCTAACTCATATGGCTGTATTTTCTCCTATCCAAGAACAAAGGGTTGATCTTGAATGTCAGTGGTTTGTGGCATAAACTTCACATGACCAGAAGCATTTTTTTACATGGGTACATTCAGTGTTTCCAATAGCTGCAATCAGTCCCTACCTGGGGAAAAAGGCGGTTTCTTTCACCATTTTTCCTCTCTCCATAGACCTGTAGTATTATTATTTTTCACATAAGTAACATGATTCCTACTCTTTTTAAAGCTAGTCTCTATACTGCCCCTGGCACTTCTCAGACAAATAAGGAGACAAGAATCTAGCCTCAGAAACACATTACCATTCAAGGTATAAATCACCCTAGAAAATGTATACTTTTAAGAACAACTCCTATAAAACCACGAAGTCCTTCCACCTGCATCCTCCTTTTCATACTGTCTGCTCTAAATAAAGCAAAGTTTTCCAAATTACATAGGTGCATTGAGAAAGGTGCTGTTTTGAGGTATCTCCAGCAGGAAAGCAGAACAGAGAGAACCCTGGGTGGCCCCAAAATTTCAGAGGCGCAGTATCATTACCCCTAGCTCTCGCTTTCACCAAGCAGGAAAAGAAATGGGGGGCTAAATATGAATGAAGCTAAAAATCAACATGTCTTCAAACTGTGCAGTGCCTTAACACTGCATCTTTTACTTCATTACATAGTGTACTCTCCAACACTACAAGCAGAAGGTAAAATCACAATACAGAAGAACAGCTTTTCGCCCCCAGTTTATTCCTCTCCATTTTAGACTCTTTCTTGCACATCTGTGATTACACTTTTGCAGAAAAGTTAGCAACAATTCTAGTACATTTCACTAGAAAGTCCATCAATGATTTTTAAATTTTACAAGAAGTCTTCCTAGCAGGCCACATGAGCCTAGGAAGGCAAAGAGTTACAGTCACTTCAGAGCAACAAAATGAGTCAGAAGTAGAGTTTACTGCAAAGGATTAGAAGGGTCTACTCCCAGTTCCCAACAGAAATATTACAGAGGAACAGACACTGACTAGGTACAGATGAATAATTTGCACTGATGCTGGATTAAACATCTGTAAAATCAAAGCAAGGTTTTTCTTTATCATTACAGTTTTCCAGAAAACTATACGATATGGTCCTAACTTGTTGCAAATATATCAAATTATGTTCACCGAGTTTAATTTAAGCACCCATTTGAACATTTTAAAATGTTCAAAATACATTACTGGTAAGTAAACACATTGCACTGTATGACCCAACTCTTCCCAAACTTTCCCCTTGCATTCTGCAACTTAAGTGAAGCAAAGCACTAAAGCCCCAGCTATGCAACACCAGGATTTTGAGATTTCCAGAAATCTTTATGTTCTACTTGATCACTCAAAAAAGCTTCACTAAATAAAATAAAGGCAAACATGCAAAACACCATTTGGAACAGAGAAATTGTTTGGGTTTATAAGTATTACAGAAGATTCAAGTTTAAAACATGTCCAGAAGCTTCCAGGCACTTTCCCTGACCACCCCGTCATCAGACCAAATAAGTATTTGTAATTGCTCAGGGCTTATGAAAGGAAAATATTTTTTAAAATACCATTGCTTATTTCACTGATATGTTCACCGCTAATTTTATAACTGTATTGTTTTCTGAAGGTGCAGCTGCAGACAATATTAAGCAGGCATGACAAAGGGAGCTTTGCACCCCCAGAAGGAATATGAACAGGGAAAAGGAAGAATGGTAACTTGCATATTTAGAGCAGACTCAGCAATTTGGATCCAAATGTCAAGACAGAGATCAAATTTCATCAGGTTCATACGAGATCTCTGTGGAGGAAAGATTTTTCTTTCACCACTAACTCAGACAGGTCTGAATACCATTCCTCTGTCTAGAAAGAAGTCTACTCTTGGTTCTTATAAAGACTGGTATTTAAGGGTTGTATAGCTAAAAGTGAGCTCAGATGGTATATATTCCAACATATATAGTTTTAAGAAAATGTTTGGCTATAAAAATGAAGGACCGTGTTCAACTAGAGTCTTTCATGAAAGCACGGGAAGGGGATTTGGCACAGTCTTAGTGGCAGATTTTTTCACTGAGTCTCAGAGGAAGAATGAATTAAAGTTTCAAGGATGCTTCTGTAGGTCTTAAGTTCAACGAAGCATCATGTTTAAGCTGTACAATACCATAAGCTGCCCCAGAAAAAGGCCTTCTCCTCCGCTATTTGTGGATGTAATAGTAAATTAATAAAGATTCTGGTACACATGCTTCAAGGCTGTCCGTGAGCAGCTATGGAGCAAGGTTTGGATTTACTTGTGGAGTGGAGCCCCCCAGCTGCAGAAGGGTAAATGGAAAGACTGTGGGACACTTCACAGACCCATGAGGCAATTACATTTGCCAAGAGACTTAACTTACCCATTTTGGAGAAGAGTCGCAAGATACTCTTCATATCCCAGGAGTACTAAACCAAAGAGTCATTGGCTGTTCTGGTATCGGTCTCCTATCTCCTTCATTTTAAATACAATAAGCCTTGATATATTCACTATAGATCACAAAGAAACATTACTAATACTTGAAATGGGTAACTAAGCATGTAATGGAAATTCCAAAGCTCTTGCCCAGACCTCAGGACAATCCTGCTCATTTCGTTCTTCTAGGAAAATATAAAGTTACAAGGGGAAAGAAAAAAAAAATTTAAAAGACTGCATATCACGTCTTGTGATGCACTGCCAGGTAGTCTTCCAAATGTCAGAATACACAACTCAGTGACAAGTACTAAAAGTTTCCAGGAAAACATCCTGGCTGGAACAAAAAGTCTGGCATTCATTTTCATAAAGGGCTGGGGAACGGCAGGGGGGGAGGCAGGGGGGAGAACTCTACACTCCCACTTCTCCCAAGAGCTTTTGAGAGATGTTCAGTAAACTAACACGTCAGAAGTGGAGAAAAATGCAACAAGCATTAAGTGTCTGTATCGTCTTTCAATGTCTAAGAACCATCTCTTAACGATCAGCATCGCAGTCCAAGTCACAGACATCATGTAACTAATGTCATAATCATGCCTACACCAAACACGAATAAAATCCACATGAAATCATGAATCTGCTTGCACAGCCAGTTTCGGGATCGATGCCACCATTTGGTAAAACTATTACATTAGAAACATAGCAAGTTGAGCATCTTCTACCTGGAAAGCATTTCCGTAAGTTGCACAAAGCCAGAGTATGCCAATTCAAATGCACCCCTGTGTCTCGACTGCAGCAGGTGATGTTTAAAGTAATCCCCAATATTTTTAACCTAAAAAAGAAAAAAAGAAAAAAGCTATTTGAAAGGATATATAGACAATTCATTTATATACGCAAGATACTTCTGCAATTAAAAGCGGCAATCCTGGTTTCCCTGGTTGGAAAGGCTACTGGAAAAAGCAAAAAGCAACGAGAAGTTCTATCATAAAAAAAACACAGTTACTTTAAGGATAACAAATATTATACTCTATTTTTCTGATTAAAGGGATAGTGCTACATCCCCCCCAAAAAAGCCTCCAAAATAAAGGACATAAAATTAGCTATTTGCCCAAGAGGAACACACTCAGATAAGTGGGACAGAAAAAGAAAAGGGACAACTCTGATTTTTTCAGAGGAAACAAACTTAGAATCCTTCTTGTTTGCTTTCACTCTTAAAATCCCAAAGAAAACATCTACTAAATCATAACAGCATAAACAAACATCTACAAAAATATCTGAGAAAGATAAGAAATTCAAGCTTCAAGAATTGTGCCAAAGGAAAACAAATTTACCTTAGCCACTTTTAAGGTTCTAGGATTCTCCATAATTGCCTTTGACTAATAGAAGCAATTTTAAAATAAAAATAATGTATGTATATATTAATGAGAGCTACATTTAAAAGTCTCAAAAAGCTAAGTGCTACAACTAAACTGTCACCAATAGTTACGCTCTAGAGCTCTACCAGGATACCAAGTTTTTAAAGCTGTTTGGAAGTTTCCACACAATCTAATTCTGCAGAAAGATATACTTTTTGATTTTTTTCTCTAATTCTCATCAACATTCAAGGTCTAAATCACACTTCCAACATAATTTGTTTAAACTACATAGCACATACTTAATTCTATTATGCAAAATTTTCTCCTGGAATATTTCCTAAGAATTCTTCAGCAAAAGGTTCTTCAAAGCTTTTATATAAAACCAAGCATAAAATCATGTCAAGTTTTTTTATAAAATTCTGCTTATTTTGTTACTCATAAAATAACATACTCTAACAGTCTGACAAGTAATCAAGATGTCAGAGAAGTTAATATCATACCTAGCTATACAGTTTTTCTGCCCTACTGTTAAGTAATTCATATTACCCAAGCAATGATACTGCAAAAAGGAGACTAAGTCTACTTCTTATTTCCTGCAGCTAAAACCTGTCTAATGTGAAATATACAATAACTGGAGATATTTGAGGTAAAACAGTTATTTCTCTGAGTGGATTTTAGGGTAGTTTGTGGACCTACAGGCTTTTCAGATTTCTAGCCCAAAAGCAGGAGTAAGTGCCCTTTTTTCAGAAGGAACTGACCCACAGACAGACCAACTCTCCAGGTCTGTAAACAAAACCAAACCAAGAAAACCATACACATGCAAATCAAATTACTGTCCTGTTCCACCACCACCCTTATGTTTTTAGAATAATTCATATAATTTTTTTTTTTTTTGGGTCATGTAGCTTTCAACTTTACTATTTATAATTCTGGGCTTTTTGCAACAGCCACATTCACTAGAAGCTTACTTCAAATTGAACTCTTGATATATTAATTTGCACTCATAGCTTAGAGTTTGAAGAAGCAGCACTGCAATAACTTAGTTGTCACAAACGACAGAGGACTGATGCTGAGGCAAGTGTGTAAGCATGGATTCTTATCTAACAGCCTCATGTCGTCCACGACCTTCCAGCTTTCCTGTGCCATAAAACCAGTACTTCATATGTCAAGATGGAGAACAAATCAACTAATTCATGTTTTCTTCAACATCGTGAAAATCCTCGGCAACTGTGAGAAGAGGTGACCCTACCAACTTCACCTGCACAGAAAATAATACCCTGGTCCAAGTTAACATACTCAAATATGAAACAGGGAGCAAATATCTTAAATACATTTGATTATCTTGGTCAAGAACCTAAAGTAAAACAAGTTAGTCCTAATAATGTAACAATCAACAATTTACAGGGCCACGCTTGCTCCTGAGATCAAGAATCTCAGTATTCAAGGCTGAAATTCTGTACAAGAGGTCCCAAAAGTGCTCTGAGAAACAGTTGGTACATTTGTGCCTCCATATGTTATTTTCCTGGCAATAAGATGCCACTAAAGGAGGGTCCTACATCTAGAGGGTATTTTTTTCAAACCATTAGGAGAGGATGGCTTTAAACCCATAAAGGACTGCAAAAGCATCTCACAGATAGAAATAACTAGCAGTCAGTGGATTATTGCCAACCACACTGAACTCCAGAGGAGACAAACTGATTACATTGAGAACTGGGGAGCGGTTGGGATTGGGGGTTTTTGGTTGTTTTAAGTTCTTCCTCGAATAGAACAAACTCCAAAGCAGCAATGGGAGCTGCACTTTTGCCCTGGTGGCACAAGTACATAACAAGAGTTGTCGGCACCTAAAAGTCTTCTGTGTATCCAGTGTTCCACCACAAGGGGTCAGATCAGCTCTGACTGCGGGGTTATCCCAGGCAGAACCCCCGGCACTGGGACAGTACTATGTCTACTTCTGCTGCCTGTTCCTTTTCACTTTGGTACACAGTTCTGGCAAGCTTAACTCCCTAACTCATCTTAAAACTTTAAAGGCAAGATAAACAGGAGTTTGAGGAAGAGCTAAGAGTTCCTCCGGGCTTGGAACATTGTCTCGAGATTTGCAAGTCGTATGACAAAATCAACACACAGTCTTCATTAGGTATGTTTTTGTTGGTTATGTGGTGGTTACTAGGACATGATACTGTTTGTATTGATTGTCTTAACAGGCAAAGCTTTGAGCCTGCCACAGCTGGACTTTAAGGGTTAGATGGAGAATGAAAGGTAGAATGCATATGTATTTGAATGGAGATTCCTCCAGCTATACTAGGCACTCCTATGGCTATTTTAAAAGGCAAAGCGTTCATCGCAAAATGTCTTAAGCTTTGAAGACTGCCAGTTCAAATAGAGTATTTCAGACTCCTCTAGACACACGTCTTCACACCATGGAGCTGATGATGTTACAGTCAGTGCACACAGTGGCATTCAAATATTGTGCAAACCCAATCTCTTACTCAAAAGAGATTCAAAGAGTTCTGCTATTGACATTTCCAGTCACTTACGATTAGATCCTCCCCCCCTTTTTTTTTTTACCAATTGCGTCATTTAAGTTACAAAGATTGCAGAGAAAATGCCCATGCTTTTTCCCTATAATATTTGTTACACATTCAGCCAAATTCTATTTCCTTGCAAGCCTGAGGAAAATCAGGATTTCAGACTTGTCATCAATTAGCATTCTTCAAATTAGAACGCAGACATTCTGTTTTACAGGAAGACATCACGAGTATAAAGAATCTAATGAGGCATCTATAGGAAAAGAAGATACGTTGCTTAATAACATAGCACTTCTGAAAGGGCAACTACTAATGTCTGCTTTCTAAATAAAGATAGAGTTGCTACAGAAGGAACTGACTCATTCTAAAATACCAATTCCTTTTTGACTTAGAGCAGATTAAGGAACATAATGGTAGAAAAGCATATCTGTTCTCTCATTTACCCTCCAGACCTCTGCAACAATCCAGGCACAGCTGTTAAGCAGATGAAAACATGAAGGCTAGAGACAATGCAAGAATAAAGATAGTAACATTATTTCCATGGCACCACGACATTAGATAGCATATGAAGTAAAGTCTGCAGTACATTATACTATTATTCATTTTAAGATAGAAAGTTCTAATACCTAAGGGAAAACTAAATAAATATTTTCTGTTGGAAAGAAGATGAGGTTAAAAAGTAATACGTCTTGCATATTTCAATCTTCCACGTAGAGACTGGTTTTGTTGAAACCATATGGAAATGAAAAGGTCATCAATTAAAAACAGAAATTTAATAAACACAAAATATTTCCCAAATAAATGCCTGTGGTAATCTAATTTCTTGTAAACACTGCACTCAATATTCTACAAGAGACCCAGATGGCATATTAACATTTCTGATCTCTTAAATCAAAAAAATTGGAGGAAAAAGAGAGTCACATTACATACAAATTATTCATAATTCAGTCTCCTACGGAAAACAAGACCACAGCTAGTCAGCATGTTTGACTTTCAGAATTACTGCTTATGAAGTTCAATTAATGAAGAGCTTTAAGTAAAATCCCAACATCTAGAGTTCAAAATGAAACAAAAGACACTTTGAATATAAAGCCAGTTTAGAAGACTTCTAGCAACTCTAGTAATGCCTAACACGTACTGAGAGAAAGAGCCAGAAAAGGAGAGGGAGGGAGGCAGGCAGGCACTGGGATCCCTAAACACAGCATACAACTTGTAAATAACTCAATACAATTAGAACAAATGTTAGCTGTGTATAACTTCTATCGCTTATCTGCTACTACCATAGTTATGCCTTCTGAATACCACTTTATCAAAAAGTAGACTGTTAACCAAGTATAATAAAACAAGAAAACCATGAGAAGAACACGGCAATAAAAAAACAATAAAACCCAAAAAACTTTTCCCATACAAAATGTAGATTTAAGAAAAAACAGTTTTCTGAAAAACACCTTCCCCACTACCATCACCTCAAAAGAAAGTGAATGGTTTATAATGAAAATTACTTCCCTACCTGTTCTACAGTAATCAACCCATCCGAAGGCTCAGATGTAGCCTGTGAAGGCAAAAGTTTACAAAGCGTCCCTAAGAGCAGGGACACTTCTTTCATGCTTCTCCAGCAACATACAAGAACCATTTGAGCTGTGACGTCACATGTTTGCCTTTCTTTACCTTAAAAATAAAAATCAACAAATGTAATAGTGTCATTCAAGGTTCTCAGACATAGACTTCTAATTTAAACTTCATTTAGCTTGATCTCCTTACAAAACATAATTAACTATGAAAAGAATTTCTAAACTTGCTAACCCAAAAGAAGAAAAAATCCCAGTTTTGCTAACCCTAATTGCTTCCATTCCTGAACACTCACTGGAAAAGGCAGCAGTATACCAATTTACCAGGAAATTGCTATTTTAAAGAGTAGAGGTCTTCTGGTCACAGGTGGTATTCACCTGCACACTGAACTATACAAACACCTACAACTCTGGAGCCTGGCTCCAACAAACTCCCTGTCAATCATCAATCACTTGCTGTAGGTTACTTGGTTTTTAATCCAGGTGTCCCCGCAGGAAGAGGCCTGGGCAATGCCATCACGTTTCTGATACAACATCCCCACCTGGTGGCCACTGTGCCACTATAACATATTTACAGAATTCTTTTCATGAAACAAAACATATGGCCCAACCAAAACTATTTTAAACATAGGAAAAAACATGTGAGGAAAGAAAGTTCAAATATTTAAGACTTAAAAAGCTTGCATAAACTATTAAATTTAAAAACGTACAGCTATTCTATAAATTTATTCTGGTATACACTAAACAAAGCTTACAATTTATCACTGTAAGGCTCAATTTCATAACTGCTATTCATTAAAGCAGACAAAGACTATCTAACGCTTTACCACTGGAATTTTTCAAGCAGGAGTTTCTGCTTATGTAATTTCATGCGACAAGTTTTATTGCATGAACATATTCCCCACTAGTCTTGTGTACACTGGGGAGCGAAATTATACTGTGTAACACCTTTCAACAAGAAATGCATTAAAAGTGTTGCTTGACAGAAAGGTTGTTAAAGATTACCTGGCCAATGCAGTTAAGGAAATAAAGAGTGTAGCCCAATATCAAAACAACTCATTTACACTTGTGCTCTAAGAGAGATTAACCACAATCTTCCAGAAACACAGCGAGTTAAGTCTTTAAAACCATGCCCATGAATAACTAGCTTCTGACAGATTTATTGAAGAACTGAAACATTATACAGAGCAAGTAACTTCCAATTTTGATCACCCACGTAAAATGCCTGCTCTATACAGAATATCTTGATTTAATTACTAATACAGCATTGGATTTACCTCTCATTTCTGTGCAAATATTTTCCATTGGCCTGTGGTCAGCCAGCTTTCCAGACTCTACTTTGCAGTGTTCTCTCAAAAGTTTTGCTTGCATAAAGTAATCATTCGTGTCCTGTGGTTGGATCTCATGCAGAATCACCTGCAGACGACCTGCACTTTCTGTACATTAAACAAGAGGAATATTTAAGATAGTTTTGGTTTTTACTTCCAGTTCTTTATACAAATGCAATTCATTTTGGCTATGTAAGTACAAGAGAAAGCTTTTAGCACTAAAAAACAAATATAAAACTATGGTGATTAAGAGGATTTAGGAAGAAAGAAAACTGTACTGTCATCTTCTCTGAATCAGATGAACACCACAGTCTGCAAACTTCGTGCAGAAATCAAGACAACCTCTATCAGAAGTTAAAAAGAGTGGCTTAAAATTACGACATAAAATGAGAAAATGAAAGGGAGGGGTGCTAGCTCTAGTTCTGAATTGCTGTAACACAAACAGAACTTCAGAAGGTTCAGATTTTAACAGAATTCTTTTGGGATTTTGTTTGTTTGTTTACCTGAATCACTGTCCATTGGAATAAGACCCTCTGGTGATGAGCTCTGCACTACTGGTGATACTACAGCAGAGAGTTCGTACGACATCAGAATGAGCCTGCCCACCATCTCCTTCCATTCAGTTACCAATGTCAAGTTACTTAAAAAAAAAAAAAAAAAATCACAAACAAAAAGCAACACAGGATGGATTAAAATATTTTTTTTTTTAAAGAAAAAACTGAAATTAAAAACACTTCTGCAACAGTATTTAAGAAAACTATAAATTGGGTACAGTTGAAAAAGCCCTAAGACTAAATTTAACACATACAAGGGAAATATCCAACAGCTAGCTAAACAGTGCAGCAGCCAGTAAGAGTTCTAAAAGCCACAGGTACTGGATTTTGCTACAAATAACACTGTATGCTTTTATGTTCTCCTGAGAGCTCTTCCACTGTTTAAATTCAGAGTTACGACTTACTATTTAGCAGTATATTTTACTTACTTAAAAGGTAATTGCTGCAAAGCCCCCGTTATACAATGCACTCTCCCATACATGGGGAACGATGCTGCTGCTTGAAGCAGAGACTTCTTAGCTTGAGATATTTCTTCTTCAACATTCACCAACAAAAGCTTGATAACTAGAATTTTTTAAAGTACA
This sequence comes from Tringa tobata, assembly GCA_033628505.1. Lineage (NCBI taxonomy): Eukaryota > Metazoa > Chordata > Aves > Charadriiformes > Scolopacidae > Tringa > Tringa tobata. The sequence goes on along the minus strand of JAHREE010000287.1, from coordinate 5,598,877 downwards.
GATTTGCATTATACACACATATATATTTTATTTTCTAAGAAACAAGTTGGCTTTAAAGAAATAGGAACAAAGCCTGCTTTTACACAACAATTCAACAGAAAATGCACCATAATTTCATTGTTTACACTTTTCACTCTTTTGTCATTTAAATAAAAGTTGCTGTTGATTTTCAGTTACCTAAACTCCAGCAGTATATATTATACTCAATTTAGTCTGTCTATCCGAATGAAACAGCAGCTGTGAAAAGCACAGCCCGGATTCTATGCTTAGGAACAATCCCACAGCTCATGATAGAGTCCAAATAATTTACCTACCACATACCCCAAGTCAGACTTCACCCTTAGAGACAGGTTAATACAACAAACAGTTCAGCTAAATATTAAATATACATAAGCCACTAAAAAACCTACTGAATTTTCAAAGATACATATGCTTTTTTTTTTTTTATATTTATACCATGCAGCATGTCAGTGTCAGAATCAGAATGATTTACAGACCCAGACAACGAACTATGAATAACTAACAGGAGGAGGTACTCTGTAACAATGAGATATGAGGTTATCCATGCATTTGCTTCATTTATGGCAACCACAACCATATCTGAAAAATCATGATTTCACCGCATACAAAGAAAATATTAATAGGCATCTATAGAGAAACCAATAATGACACAAAAAAGTATACAATAGTGAGTTTTCCACAAATTATATCTAAAGCTTTATTACAAATAATTAATTTAAAGATTTTCGTTTTATTGCAAGTTACAAAAGGTAGAGGGAGCCTGTTTAATGAATTTGCCGAGTCTGCCCTATCTAGAGCCTTTTGGCTTTCATTCAGAGACACTAAACCAAAGAAAAATATCCCACATGTGAACAAAGCCAATTACTGCAGAAATCTATGTGCAGGACTGCAAACCACTCAGAAAAATGGCTCCAAGTGAACAGAGCTCCAAGGGGCAGTGCTGCAAATACCAAGTACCAGAACATGACACATCAACTACAGCTGCCTTTAATCCAGGTGAGCGAGCTCTAAGAGGAAGCAGAGGTTCCTTTCCTGCACCTTACACGCACAGCTTCATCAGGCTCGCTACCAGGGCCTCAATGTCACTTTCCCTTTGATGAAAATAATAACAAAAAGCCATCTTCCAAGAACATTTGATAGCCTTAACCCGAACACGAGGAGATTAAGATCTTACTAAGGCACCTGGCTTCTTAACAGCAAAACAAAAATTACTTAAAATCCTATTAGAAATAAGCAACTCTTACTCGTTATGCCTCCTACCAAAAGCCTTAAGGAAAAACAGTACGGTTTTAAATAAATACAAAAGACATGGCAGTTCATTTTCCCAAAAGCTTACCTGCTAAAGTGTTCCTCTCCACTGTACTTACTGATGTGTTTTCATCAATCTGGGGCTTATGCTCAATCCATCTTCCTAAACAAATATGCTGTAGTCCTTTATGATGTACTAAGAAGTTCAACAAATAAGAAGCGGTGACACAATCGTATGGCTTGGTACTTGTGCTAAGATCCACTGCTGCTTGGAACAGGAGATCTAGATATTCAGAATCCTGAAAAAAAGCCACAAATATTGCTCATTTTATTGAGCTTCCATATTGATTTAATTAAGCTACTTAGCACCCCAGAACTTAAAAACCCGCTTTTCAATAAGTTTGCTGGTACATATTTCTTAGGAAACACTTATTTTGTACACTGATCACCTTACACTCAAAACATGCATGCGTATATATTTAGGAAAGATACAATTACATACACACTGAGGATGTGGACAGTCATTTATAAAGCAGTATACAAACACGCTGGACTTTACAGGAGGATGAGGTTTTGGGGGTTTTGGTTTCTCTGTTTTGGGTTTTTTTCAAAAATTATGTGTTTTACCCACTAATGGACATCACTGAGGAGCGCATCTTGTCAGGAAGCAGTATTTGTTCACCAGTACTTAGGAATTTGACAGTAATTTTTTATGAAGTAATAAACAGAAAAATCAGTATCGAGTCAAAGGGCAATATTTGGGAGAAATCAACAAACACAACCAGAAAGGAAAAGAACCAGAGCTGAATTACTTAAAATACAAGAGTTACCAGGTCAAAATGCTTCAATCACTTAAAGGGAAGTCACAGCTAAGCAAAGAGCTTGCATTAACTGTATCTCTGATACCAATGAAATTCCTAAACTCCTTCATCCATTAGTGAAACAAGCCTCCTAGGTAGCGGCAGAAGCTCTGCAAAAGTATCTAGAAGATGCTAGCAATGATCAGGCAACTTGGACCAACTTCTAGTCTACAGGAATTATGCTTTGTACCTAACCCAAGTACCTGGTATGATACAGAACATTCATCTTCCATGAAATTATTCCCTTTAAACTATTTTTAATTACATACCAGTAAATTAAATGCAACATCACGTAGTTTCATCAAGAGCCTAAATGCCAGAACTTTTATTTCCTCAAAAGTACTGGCAAAACACTGGATCAAAGTTCGGACACGAGTAGAATCGATCTCCTCATCCAACTGAAAAATTTGGGCCTGGCCTGTTTAAAGAAATCAATGCCTTAGATAGTTTTGCTGTAATTCTTTGCAGAATAAGCACTGTATTCACATTTTGCTTAGCTATGCTAAAAGAAGCATTAAAATAAAATTTTAGCTAAAGCATTATTTTAATATGCTTACTTCACATGCCATGTTCAGTGATGAAAAAAAAAGGTTACCATATCCAAAAAATGACCCTTAGTCAGAAAGGAACTTACTGCCAAAAACAGAAACTCATTTATTCACATTAAGCATTGAAAAGAACTTTTATTTTAGCTTTGCTTAAAAATTCTTTTCCTTGAAGTATGTAATATTAGAAAATAATTCCTTTTTAAAAAAAAAAAAGGTTTAAAACTTCATTGTGTTTTGCGGTTTGGTTTCTGAGACTCTTTTTGTCATAGGACTAAGCCCCTAGAGTGGAAGCCATTACAATTTTTTGCTTTAAATTTAGATTTAAAGGAGTCGTGACTTCTGGCGACTGACCTAATGCTGTAAAGAAGCCAGAAATTTTAAGATGTAAACAAGCGCACCACATTCCAGCATAGAACGTAACAGCAGCTAAACCTCCTTTACAGAAACCATGTTAGGCTTCTGAAATCCTAACACTGCTATTATAAACCACTCTCAATACAACTTTCTATTAAAAAAAAACATTTAAAAAGCAGCAACATACTATGAACTTATAATAATAAAATCAATGTGTTCATAATTTATCAGGGGTTTTGAGAAGAGTTCTACCAACATGGCTTTTTTTTCTTCCCTCTCAAAATCAACTTTTATCTTGTTTCTTTAAAAAAAAAATAATTGCGGTTCAAGACTGAAAACAGACTTTTATGTTGGACACACGATCCAGAAACAAGACTTAACAAGACCATCAGTGCTTGAAGGCTCTAATACTTCCTGAATTAGGGTTGTCACAACAAGATGAAGAAAACTTAAAATAAGAGCAGCACAACAATATAAATTGTCCAATTAAGTTTTTCCCTGTTTAATATAATAATATCATGAGGATACGCAAGCCTTTTTAATTAAAAGGTTTTATCATCTCAACATTTTAAATTACGTATTATCAAGATGTCAGAACAGGAAAAGGAGGTAAAGTTATCAAAAACACTGAATCCTGTCCAAGAGTTTTCTTCATAATGACAAAAATTCATTGAAAAACCTTGCTAAAAAACAGGAAGAAAAGAAACAATTTATGGAAGATGTTCAAGAGACAAATAAATATTTGCATTTACTTCAACATTCCATTTTCCAATAAAACTTATATTCTTCTTTCAGGTAAAATTAAAGAAACACAGGAAATGCCACAGAAATTAAGGACTAAGAATACCATTTTACCTCAGCAGAAATCGACTAGTTGGCATAAAAGAATCTTCAAAAACCTCCCATTCCTACAGCTTATAAATTAGCCCTCTCACCTTTTGGAACAGAAAATATTTCTGCTACTGATCCTAAAATACTTAGTGCAGAAAATCTGGTTGGGTGTGATGAACCGGGAAACAGTACTTCAAAAAGTCTGTCACATACAGATGACATGAAATCCTGAAAATTACAAGAAAAAAATGATGACAGTTTACTTGCTGCCCTACAAACATAAGTTTAAGCAACTGAATTCAGGACATTCTGCTTTACATGTTACCCAAAAAATTTTGACCTTACAGTTAATTTTGGAAGAATGGGAGGCCTACCTCTGCAGTACAGACAAATTGCTTGTTTCCTAGAATACAGTGAAGGCTGGGCAATCATTTGTTTGTTTAAAAAAAAACAGTTTCCCTTCCCCGCTCCCACAAAAAGATGGCCATTGTATCAAAACCTCAAAAATTAGCTGCACAAGGAAAGCTGAACTCAAGACAAGAAACAGTTTAACACAAAGCAACTGATTATGTGAGCCTTTAAACCAGAAAAAAGGACAAACACAAAAGAAGCCTTCATACAGAAGTCTTGGTGCTGAAGCACTGCCATTCATTCTCTCACTGATGGTTCTGGAGAGGTGGAAAAAGGCTGAAGCTGAACAGATCTCCATTTCAAGCCTAAGTAGCACATTTCATTTAAAAAACTCGATACTGAACTGCAAGCAGCTGACAGGAAATTTTAGTTGGGATTGGGGATACATCTCCAGTCATTCCCCACTCACTGCTGTTTCAGTTCACAACGTGAAGCAACCCCTCAGAAAATAACCTTTACTACTTTTGGACAAAATTAACTTTAAAGATACCCTCCAGATACAAACGGGCACCCAGTTCACGAGACAGCAGTACATTCAGTCAAAATTTACTTGCCTAAGTGCACAGGGAGTGGACAAGGCCCTTGGCACTGTTCTGCTTTACCAGGTTTCTCCCTTCTGTGCTGCACTACTTGCTCACACACGTTCTGCCCAACTGACCCAGCGGTGCTCTCAACAAGAGCGAACTACCATCTTTCAGAAATTATATTCCACTTCTTGTACCTGTATCTCTAGCAGTCTAACTTACTTTATATTGCTGCAAAATCCCCAAAGGATGTGGTTTAGATGAGTTTTCAAGTAACTCTTGCTTGGTTTTATTTTGCTCCAATTTATAAAGCACCTGGGAACTTTCTTGTATCCTACAAAATAACTTTTAGAACAAAAACAAAACAAAGGTAAGGCAAGAATCACTGATAGTTAAATAAGAGAAAAGGGGGGGGTCAACTTATTTTACAGAGCATATCGCTTGCAGTTTTTAAAAAGTCTGCATATAATATAACACAGAACAGATTTTTCTCTCTCCACTCCAAACCCAAGTTCTTTGCTACCCATGTCCCTTGCAATCAACCTTTTCCCCTCCCTCTGCACCTCCAACACCTTCTTCCATCCATCTTCCTCCTTAAATTCATGCCTAGTCTTCTCCCACCTCCCATTTTCTGTGGAACACATGTTTCTCTGTAAGAAAAGCTCAAGTAATCCATATAATGTTTTTAGCTTCAGTGTCTCTCCCAGAGTTTGACTCGCATCAGGAGTGCTTCCCCCAGCTCTTTTAGTTCCCACTAGTATTATTTCCTTTCTTACTGCACTCACTGTAACACAATTTTTCCATCTTGCATTTCTCAGTCTGCACCAGGCAAGAATGGAAAGAGATGGACTTCTGTTTCTGCCAAACCTATTTCCTCATTTTTCCCCCCCATCTCAAATTATTTATTTTCTCTTTCCACACTGCTTTCTTTTGCCATTAACATCTTCCAAAACATTCTTTATATATACATGGTTTCCTCATTGCATCCATATTCTTTTACAGTGATCTACATGTGATCTTGGTAACTTCCACTATGTTGACACACTCGGTCCCTGCAAACTGTAACAGCACACCTACATATGCCATGCTGTTCCCTAAACATTCCTCTACCCTGTCTTCCAAGTCAGGATGCTGAGACTGATCAAGTGACTGTGAATTTACCTAAGGTCTGCTATGTAAGCACACTTCTTGTCCACAACAAGGTTCGTTGCTCATGCTATGGCAAATTACTTTACTATTGATAAATATTTGCCTATCAATTTTTTGTTTAAACTGTCCTTGCCTGCAATGACTTATCACCATTCAGTTGGGTGACATGTACAACACAGTCCTGGTCTCTCTCATAGCTTCTTCTCTTTCAGATGAGCGGCTTCATAACATGCTCTGTAGAATTTTTTTAAATGCTATATAACTAACATAATAGGCACATTAGACTGTTTGTAGTTTGAAATTACCTTTCTCAGTAAAGAACCTATCTGTTGCCTTACTGAAGGAGACTGGCTGTTCAAGTTGTACATCATGAAAAATTGGATCAGTTGCATTTCTTCCATTGACAAAATTTCCGTGCTACGATGGGTTTCACAGAGTAAGCCTAAAGCATCAATGCAAACCTGAAAGATATTTAGATGTTAACCACAAAAGAGTTACAGGCACCTATGATGATACTGTTGTTTTAAAACAATGCTAACAGAGTGTTTAGGATTGAAGCAATTCTTCTAATTTAAAGACACAAGAAAAAAAAATGTTGTCCCTTTACCTGATTGTGCTGATGAACCAGACCCTGTTTTATACATTCAGTAGACACAAGGCCATTGCTCATGATAGTTGAAAGTTCCAGGTGTCCGTGAGCCCTGGCTGTTCTTAGACATGCCATTAATGCTCCAAGAGCTCCTCGAGTACTGCGAGAGCCTAAAGAAAATGAAAACCAGTAATAACTATAGTTTGGTAAACACAAACAATGTGCTTATTGCAACATTTGTCAGAAACTCTCAACACTTCCAACACATGCCCCCTACCCCCTTTGTATTTTTCACCCCATTATCCCCAAAATATAGTCTCTGTCACAGATTAAACTAGTTCTAAATCACCTAGGTCCCAAAGAACTTCATCTTGAACATGTCATTGAAAGAAGGACCTTGTGAGGTCTCACAGACCCTTATTTTAGAATTACAGTAAATTAGGTCAAAAACTACGAGAGAATCAAATCTCACATCCACATATTTGCAACGAAAAACAATCCGTAAAGCCCTGTTACTGGACATGCTGGTGTAAGAAATAACAGCAGAACAGAAAAATAGTAGGAAAAAATACTGATCTGTAACAAAGCTTAGCACGTAAAGAGAACAGTAAAGTACCCAGAGTTAGAATACTAATTATTTTGCTCAAGGCATGAATACACACTTATGATTATCATGAATTCCACTTTAAAATACTAACAGCAGTAATAACTATCTGGAATGTCTCTCCCAAATTAATTCTAATAATAGATCAGAAGTAACATTTGAGATTGTTTTTTAAACCATAATTACAAATACAATATTTATTTTCTTACCTAGATTAGCATCTGCAGAAGCCTGAAGAATTCTAATCATGTAGCTCAGACTGTCAGGGCTACATTTGAGCAATTTTGGTAAATAGTAATCTATTATGTAAGTAGTTTGGTCATGGTTCCCTTCACACAGTATTACTAGAAGAGGAGAAACCCAGATGTCGTGCCACTGGTCAATCCAGGTGCTTTGTTGAAAATTCGAAGTAAAATGGGCTTTGTGATTAGTAAACATGCTTTCCAAAAGATCACTGGCATAAGGTGCAAGAGACTGATCATTCATCACATCCAAGATTTGTACTGGAATTGTTCTGTCCAACTGCAGAATATTTTCAGTGCCCACACACTCCACAAGACAGCCAAGAGAAGCGTATTTCCCTTTTACATGCCATTCCAAGCTTAGTAAACGCTTTAACAGCCTTGCAAAGAATGGGTCTGATTTTTCACTGGATCCAGTAATGGTGGTTCGGTGTATCTGAAGAAGATTCTTGAATATCAGTTTGGTTTGGTGTCTAACAGCATCCAGAGGGTGTTCCCAGTGTGTATAAATGTATTCCAGCAGCTTCCCAATTACATCTGAGTTCCCATTAAGTTTGACTTTTAGATTTGGGGAACCTGAAGCGAGGGCAGCCAGTGCTGAATTAGTCCAAATAGCAAGGATTCTAGACAAAGACGTTGCCATACTGGATTCTTTTAACCTTTTAAAAAGAACAAACAAAAAGGTTCATTATTTGCATTTGTCAATTTTTTTCATTTTTTTTTTTATTTCAAAATAATTATCACATTAGTTTACCTCACACTAAAACAGGAAAGGAGACATTAACCATTCATTGAAGAAAAAGTACTAACACAAAAAGGAGGTTATGAATTGGATGTTGCTTAGTTATCTGACAGGCTGTTAGACTGGTCACAGCTAAAACCCCTAAATAGGGTGAAAAGGAACCTGACAAGCCACTACACTTGCTATTTTAAAAACAAAGACAACAACTAATAACCATATACTAATATTTGAGCAGTGTTACTGCATGTTTCTTGAAAATATAAGGAAAACTTTCCATTGCCATATAAGACCATAAAAACTGAGTACCACATGTATGAAAACAAAAATCACAAAACTGACCTCCAAGGCAGGAACGAAGGTTGAACTGAATACATGTTTTCATCTCCTATCTAACAGTGCTAGTAGTCTATTGGATGCAAGCAGTCAATGCTTGCAACCAGAAAAAAAAAAAATAAATCTCATCTTACTTCAAGTATTCCACTCACTGGCACATTTTGTTTTCTCCAGTACTTTTAAAAGCACAGGAGATGACGTCCTGAAATTAAAGTCTTTTTGTCTACGTAACAATTGATTCTGCCACAGCTTACCATCAGGTAGTTGGTAAACTAATCCCACCTAAGTTGGAAAAACAACATCGTTTCAGCATGCAAGAGAAATTTCTAACTTAGAATTATCTATGCAATATCAATACATTGTATTTTTCAAACTTAAGAGTTATTCTGAATATATTAAAATAATGACACAACCTACGGCAGAAACTAGTATCATTACACTGAAAACAACAAAGAGATATTCCACCAGGTTCATATAAACCATGCAAAAATACAAGTAAAAACATCAATCCTCTCCTGCCAAACACGAAACAAACAGGCCAAAACACAGGCTTACTCTGAACTCAGGGACAACAAGACTGATACAGTATCTAACAATAGTTTCTCCCCATTTTGACCCATGCTGCCGTTCTTCCATTCCAGCATAGCCAGTGCTCCATGGCAAAGAAAGAGCAGGACCGAGTCGGGGAGTTGCTCCGTACAGAGAGTCCCACAGTTGCTCACAAACCAGGCTGGCACGTCTGCGCGTTCCACGGACCCGAGCAGCAAGTCACTGACCTGTAATAGCAAAATAACACCCATTGCAGTATTTCAGCACAGCAGAAAAGCTACTTTGTGCATAACTGAGAACCTGGAAAGATCTGAAGAGGTTTTTTTATACATTGTTTTTCTCAAATTCAAAACCCGAGTCTTATTATTTCATATGGCAAGGAGAGAATAAAGGATTTACACTCCTGCAAAAGACCGATACAGAGGTTGGCAAGTCCTGCTGTCCGTACCAGCAAAACCTCTGAACAACACTGGTAGCACTGATTAACGACACTGGCATTTCAGCCTTTAGTGAACAAATACACTTACCAAGGCAGGCAATTCTTCAACTGGCTCATACATGGCTTTAGTGAACAGAATAACAGCCAGTCCTGAGGTACTCTGAACAGTTTGCAGGAGAGTTGCTACACGGCAGAGAAAGACGTTTCACATTAGAGTGCAGCAAACATTGTGTGCTAGAACTATTTCTCAACATTAGAAAGATGGTATTGAATTTTCCTAGACTACTTGTAGTTGTATAATCACAAATCTTTAGGGTCTTCCTGGACAGCAAGTATTAGTGAATTTATGCTCTCGTGTAATGGGAAACTATTAATACCTTTTAACATATAGAAAAATATAGAACTGCCCAATAAGACAAGGATGACTGTGGCAGAGCCTACTGACATTTATATTAAATCCTACTATGCAAAAGAATCTTTACAAGTAAGCACAATTAGTTACACTGCACCAATAAATAGTTCTGCTGATAGGCACAGGCAGTCGGTGAGGCTCAGAAGTATTTGTTAGTTTCTGAATTATTAGTAATAGAATTTACCTTGGTATTTTTATAGTAGAAGTTAAACTGCACACTCCAAAATTAAGATCTAAAATCATAGCTTGTTGAAAGGCCTATTACTGCTCCCACTCCCATTAACCTCAACAGTTCAATTTCCATTCAAGCTAAACTAAGTTTTTATACATACAGGTTGTGTTTACTACAAAGAGAACAAGACTGACTTAATAAAAATATTTGGTTTTGAATGTTAGTAAACTTACCATCCATTAGGAAATTTGTGGAGCTTTTCAGTAAACTACACATACTTTGCCAAACAAAAGACTCATGGTGTTTCCAAAGACTCCCCTGGATATTTTCTTGTAATTTCTGTACAAGCATCATTGAAACTTTAATGGCTATCAGTAAATCGTGCATCAGCTGAGTCTGAACAATACGATTTCCATGATTCTTTCTGTTGAAACAAAAGCAGACAGACATGGCCACAAAAAGGAAATGAAAACTATTCTTCACCATCCCCAAAAAATGACATTCTGCCAACTTCAGATAGAATTAATGGTAAAAACTAATTTATTTGTTTGAGTTGACCAGATATGTAACTGTAGGAAAACAAGAAGCAAACTCAAGGGCAGTGTTTTAAAATGAAGTTAACAAACAAAATTCTACTACAGTTTCTACAGGTTCCTGTGACAAACCTTCACTCATTTGAGTCTGCCTGAGCACAGCTGAATGTTTCCAGAAACTTTCCAAAAACCAATAGAAAACAGCACTGCTTCTTTCTCATTTTTCAAGCAGTTCTCTACATGCAAAGCATATTTCTATGATTTGACTTTCTTTTAACATGAAGACAGACAACATGTAAACTTTTAATGTACAAAACTACATTAAGCACCATTCTCCTCTGGGTACATGACGAGAGACCACAGTGAAGACTCTTTGACCTTATGCAATGCTGGAAAATGTCAAGATACTAAATGATGGCTCCTGTGACAGACTAAACAGAACATCAATACTGAATTAAATGCTCATAGAAAGCGGAAGAGTATTACTCTACCTGAATTTTAATACGTGTATCTATTAATTACAGTGTTCACTCAAAATTCAGATAGCAATACCAAAACTCAAAGGCCTCACTTTGAAGTAGTAACTCTAACAAAATATCAATGCCTTAAATGTTACCGCCTTTAATTTTCTTCCTTTCCTCTCTTATGTTATATCATTATATTGCCACAAAAGAAAAGAAACTCAGCAGCAGCTTTTTTTTTAAATTTAGAATATGTATCATTGTAAAATGACATTCCCATCTTTCATCAATGTATGGCTATCAAAGTGATATTCCAAACCATGCCAGATAATTTTGCAAAAGTGAAATAAAAACAAATAAAATACAGCTTATATTGTATTCACTTGCCTGTTTTCTTTCTGTATGTCAAGTAGCGACTTCTGCAGAAACTGAAGAACTAGTGAAAATAATTATGGTATGAATTTATTTGAAAGAGAAATAGAACAGAAAAATTCCAGCAAAGCAATCACACATACACATCATTCCAAGACATGATGAACAGTTATCTATATAACGGTGTTTCTTCCACTCCGTAAACAAATTAAAATGACAGTTCAGTGCAGACCCAAAGAAGCGATGCTAAAGCAAAATCTCAAGCTGGTTTGTGACAACCTGGTACAAAAGAAGAGTTTCCAACCCACTTGGCCTAATCTTGTGAGATACTGAGAGTTCTGGTTCCTCAGTGAAAAGCTGAAATTACCAAGAGCTAAAGACAGATCAGCAATCAAATGTCCACAGGACACTGTGAACATGATGTGCACACTGAGGGCACACCGTGTCAAGTCATCCCATATTACCAGCAGATCAGACTTCTGCTGAATTACTGCCAAACATAATTCTTGCCCCAGAAGGCCTGGGCTTGCTGTAGCCAAGACTGGCTGTTAACAGTTCAGAGTTACCACATCTAACTTCATCATGAGGCAAAGGCTTCATGTAAAGTAGCATCAACTCCCCCAGTCCTTCAAGAATCACTCACTGGTATCTTTTCAGATTTGTATCTAGGGCTGCTCAAGAGAGCGAGATTGACCCCTGGCAATCAAAGGTACAAATCACAGAAAAGTCTCTGACAAAAAAAGTACCACGTGAGGGTACAAGTTATTAAAAATTAACCAGGAGGAAATGCCTACCTCATGTTACATCTTCACACACAACCTTCCCCCCAATAATCTACAGTGAAACTTATTTTATTATAAATGTAACCTTACCTTCTTCAAACAGGTTCCTAATACTTGCTCTACCTAGAGGAAAGAAAATACATTTTAACTACTGAATACTAGCCAATATTACCTATTTTACATAGATAAAGTATAAACGTCACTATTAGCTGCCACACCGAGATGCAAAGTTAAAACAGAAGACAGTATATTCAATGTCATCCTACCCAAGCTGAAGTCCTCCATACAGGAAGTAAGGTTGTCCAGTACTTTTCTGTACAAATACACGTCTGTGGTTTTCAGTTCTTCCCTAAGGCAGTGCACAAAGCTCTGTACAGCTAAGGCCAGGAACTGTTCGGGAAGACCGTTCAGTGAACTGCGACAGTAAGAAACAGCACGATCAGTCAGTTCATACTGAGGCCTTAAATATCCACTTGACTAAAGTCAATGTCAGCTAAAACTCCAATAATAGATAGACGTCGTTTCCTGCGTGAAGGCATACTCTGCTTTAGAATAAACACACATGTTCTAATTTTGCAACTAAAACCCGACAAAGGGGTATAAATCTGTGGCACCTGACCAAACACAGGTTGGAAGCATCTCTCAGTGGGACAACAATTGTCTTTGGACATAGAAATGAAGACAGCTAAACACCGGACCGTAAAAGTGTTAAGGCTGTAATAAATTCACTAAAGAAACACATCAGTAATTTCACAACAGAAAAATTTAATTACAAGACAAATCGGTATAAGAAACCACAGGTTAGTTATGATTCCTCTGAACAGCCTGCTCTCGACATTGTCAAAGTTGAGATTTTATTTAACAACTATTTTGAATATCTACTCTGATACTGGATTTTAAAATTCAAAGTGCTAATTATACACTATGTTGTCTTTCCAGTAATGAAACAGATCAAAATAATATTTCACTTTGAAGTTATTTATCCAATGATATATCATATTACTTATAATTAAGATTTTTAAATATGCAAGAAAGAAAAACAGCACATATTCACAAATTAGTACCACAAATTTTCCATCATTGAACTACAGCAATTTGTAGTGCACAACAGATTACTGACTTCTACATAAGGAGTGTATTAAAAAAAAAGGTTTACTATTCTTTTTTTTTTACCTTGCTAATACTTTTTTTAAGGGATTCTTCACACCCAGTGAAAAATATATCTCTCCCAAAATATCCAAACAAGCTTTAACCATGGGATCGCATGCAGAGTTTAGATCCATTTTCTTCATCAATGGTATAACCTGTAATCAACAGAACACATGATCAGCAGAAACAGGGACATACCCTCATCATTAACAGCAGCAGAATTCCCTCTCATCCAAGTACGTGGTGCAAAACTGTCCTCTCTTTACCATATCCCATTGAGTTTCAACCGTTCAATAATGCTTCAAGAACACCTCTAATACCAGAAATAAATACACAGAAAATAAGAGACTTGGTATCACTCACCTTTCATCGTTTCCAGTAACTGCAACCCTTGCTAAGTTCAGTACTAGAACTACATTTCTACCTAATGCATGTGCAGCAGTAACAACTGCTTTTTATCTGTTTCCAGGAATGTTTAAAAGATTATAAAGTTTATTTTAGAATTATATTTGCCACTAAGACACAGGACACACTCTCAGTTACCAAAACCCACAGTAACAACAGCGAAGTCTTACTTGTTTAATACACTGGATCTGCTGGATGCCATCACTCAGCTGTGCACAGTGCAGAAGCAGAGATGCCAGGCTTTGCTCTTCAGCCTTTGAAAATGCTACAGTTGGAAGAAGTGTCTCTTTTTAGAAAGGAATTAAAATAAGCAGTATAAACAATAAATAATTTATAATAAAAAATTACTGGTTAATTCTCTGGTTTTTTTTCCTGATCCAGCAAACCTACTGGTGCTGCAATCCCTTAAGTCACCATATAATACCCTAACACTAACTTCTTTTTTCTAACGAACGAAAAAAAAAATACAAGTTTCACTGTAACATAATAGCAGGCCTCATCTTCAGTATGAGGAGCAGTCTCACAAAATCACAGCATGGATGAAGCCAGAAGGGACCACTGGAGGTCATCTTGTCCAACCCCACTGCTCAAGTAGGGTTACCTGGAGCTGGCTGCCCAGACCATGGCCAGATGGCTTCTGAATACCTCCAAGGATGGAGACTTCCCAGCTTCCCTGGGAAATCTGTGCCAGTGCTCAGTCAACCTCACATTAAAAAAAGGTGTTTCCTCATGGTCAGAGGGAACTTCTTGTATTTCAGGTTGTGCCCATGCCTCCTGTCCCATCACTATTCAACACAGAAGAAAGCCCGGCTCTGTCATCTTTATGCCCTCCCTTCAGATATATTTACACATTAAGAAAATCCCCCTGAGCCTTCTCTTCACCACGCTGAAGGGTTCCAGCTCTCCAGCACTTCCTCACAGGAGAGATGCTCCAGGCCCTTATCATCTTAGTGGCCCTTCACTGGACTCCCTCCAGCGCATCCATGTCTGTTTCATACTGGGGAGCCCAGAACTGGATGCAGCACTCCAGGTGTGGCCTCACCAGTGCTGACTAGAAGGCAAGGAGCACCTCATAGTAACTTCAGTATACAAATCTTGAAATACCCTTTTTTGGTTTTGCTTTGCTTTTTTTTTTTTAAAAGTAAAGATCACTGGAAGCTTATCTCATCGAACAAACAAAAAAAAACCAATCCCAAAACCAACCCACAAAAGACCATTTGAACAGTGTCTTTAAGTCAACTACAGAAAATACAGAAGTCTGGAAAAATACACTCAAGATGACCCACGCAGAGATCCCTTCCAACCTCAAACATTCTGTGATTCTTTGAAATTCAGTGTTATCCCACATATTAAGGCTAGTACTTCAGGTAGCACTGAATTACGAGCCTGCAAGTGGGATCACAAGTAGGACCTTCTACCACCTTCCCAGCAATGATAAAACATAACAAAGACATTTCAAACCAAAGACACAGTACTCTAAAGGATTCCTTTAACTCTGCCAAGGTAAGAAGTCATTGTCATTACAAAATAAAAACAAACCACAGAAGAGCAAACACACCTAAAACCCGCAAAACAAAACCACCATAAATAAAAACATAGGGAAAAAAAAAAACCCAAACAAATCAATTTCAGTAGCTACTCAAACACATTCTACCAACAGGAAAAGAAATTACAGAATATTAGTTCAGAAAAAAATACTCCACTTACTCTTAAGTTTTCCAAGCTGCTGCTGATCAAGAAAGAATGCATCTACCTGAATTTCCTTCTTCTTCTTTAAAACCATTTTAGCTGATTAAGAGATACCTGCTCAAAAATAAAAGCAAACAGCAAAAAAAAAAAAACAAAAAACACCACCACGTCACATTGTTTTAAAAGCATAATTACAAACATTTTCTACGATAATGATCTTTTCACTGTCCTGAAATAACATTTTTGGCATTATCTGTGCAACTTTTTTATTTTTTTAAAGATGATAGCTCTTTAACTTTATGAACTTCAACTATTTCAAGCATTTTGTCCAAAATTCACCCAAATTTCATGGCACACAATGGAAGCCAGAGAAAACAGGATTTGGTGGATGAATGACAAAACTGTCCCACCAGAGTTTTTACTGCACTTTTTATGCAGTCTCTAGCATGCCCCTGGATCACCGTTTGAAAATATCATACAGAAGCACGGGAATAACACTACAAAACTTCCGCAGCTCAGTTTTACTGTTCAGAACTCATTCAAGTCATACTAACACAAAGTTAGAAATGTGTAGCGAGGCAATTTTGCTTCTTTAAAACATACCGACCAGTTCTGCGTTTGCTATAACGGATGTTACAAATAGTAAATTATTTTTCTTCTTGAAGGTAACAACAATTTAACATGCACTACAGTTTCACTGATTTATGAGCTCATTATCACAGAAGGGTGGAGGTTGGAAGAGACCTTTGGAGGTCATCTGGTCCGACCCCCTGCTCAAGATGGGCCACCTGCAGCCTGTTACCTAGGGCCATGTCCAGGTGGCTTCTGATTGTTTCCAAGGATGGGGACTCCACAGCCTCCTGGATGGCCCGTGCCATCAGGCACCCTCACGCCACATGTGGAGCTTCCTGATGTTCAGAGGGACCCTCCTGTCTGTGGCCATGGCCTCCTATGCTGGCACTGGTGACCACTGAAAAGAGCCTGGCTCCATCTTCTGTGCACCCTCCCTCCACGTGTTTATCTACACTGATAAGATCCACCTGGTCCAGTGGGAGGTGCCCCCGTCCATGGCAGGGGCGTTGGAACAATATGATCTTTAAGGCCCCTTCCAACCCAAACCATTCCACGATTCTACGATCTATTAGTCAGTGCCAGTTGATAGTCATCAAAAAGCATGACTCCTTTTGGTTTTGTTTTGTTTTTCTTCTAAAAGCAGGTGGCCTCAGCCTTTTTCCCCAGGCAGCGGGCACCACACACGGCGCTCCCCAGCAGCGGGGCGGGCGACTGGTCACCCCCGGCGGGGTAACGCCACCGCCACTGCCCCCGCAACCTCCGCCCGCTCCCGGGAGGGCAAACCCCCCCGCCTTACAGCCCCTCACAGCGAGATGCCGCCGGAGCGGGCCCCGCCGCCGAGCGAGAGCTCCTCGCTCTCCCTGACCCACCGAGCCGGCCCAAATCAACGCTGAGCCCTACGGCAGCTCCCAGCGCGCTGCCGGGACAGGCCGCAACGGCCGCCGGCTCCGGCACGGTCCCCGCCACGGGAACCGGCAAGGCCGCCGCCATGGAGGCCGCGGCGCGGCGGCGGGCGATAGCAGAGGGGAAGGGAAAGGCCGCGAGGGCCCCTCACGCGCCCACCGGCCCCGCACGCGCGGGGAGACTCACCCGTCGGCGCCGCTTCGCTTCCCTTCCCGGCCCTCGCCGCCCCGCCCGCTGAGAGCCGGGGCCGCCCCCCGGCCGCTCCCCGCCCCCGGCACGGCCCCGCCGCCGCCTCCCGCCCGCGGCGACCCGCCGGCTGCTCCCGGGCGGGCCCAGCAGGTGCCTCCCGCGGCGGGAAGCCGGGTTCCTTTGGGAAATAAATACTTGTCAGCTAAAAGGTAAACAAACGTGAGGGGTGCCGGCCTCCCTACGGCGCGAGTAGCTGGCCTGGTTTTTAAAAACACGCTCTTAACTTTGGGGAAAACGTGTGGTGACTTCGATGTATCCGATGCCGGCAATAGCTTGTGTTTCTCTCCGGGTAATTAAGCTCTCTCCTCAGTTCCTGAGTTTCCGCAGCAGTTTTTAATGGATGCTGCGCTTCTGGGAGCCTAATTAGTCTGTGCCCTTGCGGTATCCAGCGGCTGGGAGGCGTCCCTCCACACGGTCGACATTTTGGGGCCAGAGGAAGCAAACCTCAGGAAAGCACCCAAGGCGAGTCAAGCTCCTCTAGTCGCCAGCCCTCTCCTCCTTCTCTCCCTTTTTGACAAGGTGCAGAAAGAGGTTTGAATAAACGCTTCACAAAAATCCAGCAAACTTAATTCAAAAAGCGTTCTTCGCTTGTTTCTCCCCTCTTAACCATGTATCTCTCATTGATCCTTCACAGCAGTCCTTAATTTGCCAGCACTTCCACATTTTCTTAAACTGTAAAATGAACAAAACCTAGTCGTTTTTTATATATATAAGCATTTCATTTTTAGCCAGAGTATATTTTTCTTTAGTTTTCAACATCTTATGTCACATGCCTTTCACAATCGTTCCAGGTGCCACGTAAATATCATGTAAGTAACAAGTAAGTAATTTACAAGCAATAGATTGTCAAATGGAGATGGTCTTTCCCAAGTCCCTGAGTTGTATCTAGCAGAAGGGAAATCTCACACCCATTGTGAAAATGGTTATTACAAGGCAGCTATTGTAAAATGCCAGCTTAACATAGCAGTCATGCTTCCATAAAGATTTATGAACAACGTTTTGGTAAGAAAAAGGGTGAAAATATAACAAAACCCATTCCTTGCCACTTGGCTTTCACTGAACAGTGATTTTCTTAGCAATGTGAAGCA